>WTSP01002787.1:53512-118358 GCA_025331215.1 Actenoides lindsayi
AATAATAATAAAAAAATTTCATTCTGAAATTTCCCTACTGCCATATATGTGATTACACAGAGGATTTTCTTTGGTAAATTTGCTCAAGTCCAGAAAGAAGCCAACTGGGAGACATCAGGATGAACGTGTTCCAGGGGCACAGACATAGTGTGCACAGCACCTACCCCAGCCTAAAGATCTGAGGATGCTCGTCCTCCTTTTCAATCTTTTGCTGTATTCTGTAATTAAAGTGTGGCAATGAGGTAACGAAAGCAGACGTTTCTGTAAAAATCTAATATTTTATCCTACTGAAAGTCAAGCAGAAAGGGGTGGAATATCCTGTAAGGGAGAGACTGGTGGGAGCATGCACAGGCGATTTCTGTAAAATAAAATACACACAATATTCAAACCCCAGTCTCTTTTGGAAAGCCCCAAACCCTCTCCTGCATCAAAAGTTTAAAGACTGTTGAGAACAGTCAGCCATCTCTGGCATTTGCTCCAGAGTAGTGGTTGTCACTGAAAAACTGCGATTTCTCTGAGCACTCAGAAGTCTGCTGAGCAGAAGGCAGATGCCTGCAGTGTCACTGCCCCACAGCCAGTTCTGCAGCAGCTATTTTCCCATACAAACCCATTTATTTTTCTCTTCTTCTATCTAATTCCTGCTACAGACTAGGATTTTCCTGACCTTCCCTTTTTTTTTTTCCTTCCGGTTTTTTTTCCCCCTTCTCTTTTTTAATTCTTCTTGGGTTTTTTTCCTTCCCTCCCCCCTCTCCCCCTTCCTTCTTTATTTTCTAGAGTTACGAGGCGCTCCCAGGAGCATACTAAACAAACCCAAATATCACAACATAAGCCACGCGCGGAAACATGTCGCCTTCTATCGCAGAGCAGAGAGAGGCTGAGGGAAGCCTCATAAGGATGCTATTATAGTAGGAGAGAGAAAAAGAGCAGCTCCCCACGGCAGCTGTGAACTGGGCTGAGAGCCCAGGGGCCCAGTGGCAAGAGGCAGCGAGCACCGGCCAGCTGGTTTCCATGGAGGAGGGAGGCAGGGGGGAGGCAGGAGAGATGGCTCCTGGGAGGCACCACTGCCACGAGGAGAAATACCTCCCAGGGCTTCAGCCACCATCAGAACCTGCGTCTGCAGGGGACTTGGTTCAAAAGCACTCGCAGCTTCTGCCTCCTCAGTCTCTTCTCCTCTAGGGGAGGACCGTAACACGGAACGCATCGTGCGGTACCGTGTTTGGTGGTTCTCAGTGAATCACAGGAAGGAAAAAATGCTAGGGGTGAGCTTGAAATAAATACATTTCAAGTCCAGCAGAGCAACGTGAGCCCAAAGCTGACTGCCCTGTGGCTTAATCCTGCACCAAGGCCCTGCAAACTTCTTTTGCACGGCATTAATCTTTGCCCAGCTAAACGTGACCCGAGCAGAGCTGGCGCTGCAAGTCACAGCCGTAACCCACCAAGCAGACAAACCCAACGTCTGCTGGAAAGACAGCCCGTGGAGAGCAGCGTTCAGCCAACTGCCGTTGGTTTTTGCACAGGTGAAAATCAGAAGCTGCTATCCTGATCCAGCACAGAGCAGTAACGCTGTACCCGAGACTGGCATCAACATGTAAGCGGGGCACATATCTGCTACACGCTAGAATATTGCAATAATAACAACGCAAGGCCTCTTTCATCATACGAACCATTTATTCTTTGGAAAGCAGGGTGCACCTGCCTCATGTCACATCGTCCCTGCTGTAGAACGGGTAGAAGAGTGTTTATTGTATTTAGCTCATGGTAAGACTTTAAGACCTTTCCAGCATTTATAACAGATGTTTGGAGTCACTGGATAAAAGGATTTACGTAGGTGCAAAGCACTATTATTAGCATTTTTTTTTCCAGGTTTGAAAGCTGTCAGAAGGAAATAGGGGGAGGAAATGTTACCTGTTAGGGCTCCTTAGGAAGGCAGTAAACTATTCCAAAAGATGTATTGCCGCACCCCTGGAACCATTCCAGATGAGGCTGGACAGGGCTCTGAGCAAGCTGCTCTACTTGCAGATATCCCTGCTCACTGCCGGGGGGGTTGGTCTAGGTGACCTATAAAGCTCCCTTCCAACCCAAACCATTCTATGAAATCTGGGCTAAGCAGCATCCTTTTCAAAGGAAAAGAGATTTGAGGTGACAGCACAAAGGTCTTAAGAACAACAGATGGCTTGTTGCAATCTACGTAAACCCAAGTCCTCAAGAACTGCTATTTGACACAGACCTCTGCACTTAGAAGGACAGAATGCAAAGATAGGTAAATACCTCCTGATGAAAATAAAATTCTAGACTTCTTGAGACTGACACAAAAACCACAGGTTGGTACTAAATGTCTCTCCATTATCCGCTGGCATCACTGACAGAGATAACAATGCATCAAGTTCAGACAGGGACAGTCTTCATCTGGGTGTAAGTTCATGTACTTCCTTTATCAGCAAAAAATCCCTAGTTCGTGCCCATTTTCAGGACTGCTTTCTACTGCTGTAGGGCACCCATCAAAAGGAGATAACAAGAAGAGGTACTGGGGCGAGGGGGCAAAGTGACCCCTGGTGTTACTGTAATCAAGCTGAGTGAGACTGGGAAACAATTCAGGTCCCTCAAAACTGAAGCTCTTCCTGCCCCCCTCCACAAAGCAGGATCAAACTTGAGGAGAGAGAAACAGATCCAAGGACGGAAAAGAAATATCGATATCTCGATAGAAACATCTGAGAAGTCCCACTGAACACTGGACTCTACTGAAGACCCTGAAAACTGCTCTGTTCAAAAGTTCATAGACTCCAAGGGCAAAACTCAGCAATCAGCAGGGACTACTGCATACAAGCCTTTCTACGTCTATCTATAGGTCTAGCACACAATAGGCTGCAGTCTGGATTGTCACTGCAGTAATATATTTACCACAGGTATACCTATTCGTCAATTCCTTTGAATGATTTTTTTTTTTTTTTATTATCTCAACCTCTAGTTCACAAAAATAGTCCAGTAAAATCTATTATGAGGTGATTTTTGTTAACCCAAGATAGTTTTTAGGGCACTTTATCTAAAGAAGCTGGATATCTCACTTAAAAAAGAAAAGATAAAAAATTATCATCAACCTCCTCCTCAAAGCACTTCAAAAGAAGCCTTATTTATTCTTGGATTTTTGGAAGATTGCAGCCCACATATTATTTGTCATTTTAATCTTTTTGGTCATTTTAATCCTTTTCCTGCTTGTGCATCCAGACCCACTTCTTAAAATAATGGAAGCCACAAACAAGGAATCCTCAGCAAAAGGTGGCATCAGGAATGTTTTGTCATTTGAGGACTGGAGCTACTTAGAGAATCACAAAAAAACCAGCACCAGAATATCAGATATAGGATGGCTTGGAAAAAATTAATAGTTTCTAATGGGTTTTATAGGCCAGTGAGCAGAAACAGTGCCAATGACAACACTTTCATGCATATTCTAGTTATTATTAATTACGGCGAGTCGTGAAAAGAGGTGAAACTGAGTAGAAAAATCTGCATATAAGTAAGAGACTCCCTATAGCAGAAACATCTCTAGAGATGTGGGTGATACCCACAAATCATATCCACGACACACAGCCCAGTGAAGCTAAAATGCCTGCAGGTCCCAGTAGATTTTCGGGAGTAGGAAGCACTCAGGTGTCAGTTCAGATTAGCTGAGTATGGGATGACCATCAAAGGACAATCCAGCAGGGAAGTGGATGTGGCTCCTGGAAGAGGGAACAGAGGCCACTGATCATGCAAACTTCTCACCCCACCAAGAAGGTCCTTCTGCTTTCAGCTTCCCTCTGTGTTTAGGCATCACTTGCCTCCTCAAACTGGCACCCGGGTGCTGAGGTGGGAGCATACATCGATACCCAAACACAGCTAAACAAGAGCAGGGAAAAAAAACCTCAACCAACAGCTTAAAAATCAACCCTCCGAGCCCAACAAGCAGAGCAAGCTGTGCATGGCAGCAGCACCAGCAGCTGAAACTCCAGCAAGGAGACTGGTGTGGGAGTTGTGCTCGCGCTCACTGAAGGGCTGTGGGCAGGTGGGAGGAACCTCGCTTTGCTCAGGGAAGGGAAGGCAACGAGAGGGAACAGGAGCCCTATTGTAATCTGCCTATGGTGGGGAGTACAGAGGATGTAAATTAACATACTCTTCCCTCCGCATTCTTCGTGTCTGATTGAAGAAGTCTGCTGATGGAGGGTGTTACTGGGTCAGAGTAATCTCAGGCTCCAAGTACATAAAACGAGCACATTTTTATTGCTGAGGGATAAGAAAGCCTGCAAGGGTTGGGGTCCTGCAGCTGTAGCACCCCCTTGCACCCTGCCAGCCCCCGGATCGTTTACATCCGAAGGTACCCAGTGTGTGGGAGCCCTCCATACATTGCTGCCCAGCACTGTGATTGCCAGCTTTTCTAAGTGGACACCTGACAACCGCTCCCCCTTAGTCAGAGATGAAACCTGGGGTCAAGCCTCCTTCTGCTGCAACTCTCAGTCTGCCCAAACTCGCTGCTTTTCCCACAGTCCCAACCTCCTTCTCCCACTCTGAGGGTTTAAGATATTACAGCATGCACGTCCAGCACCTCTGACACAGAATCATAGACTGGTAGGGCTTGGAAGAGATGTCTGGAGATCATTCGTCCAACCCTCCTGCTTCAGCAGGGTCACCCAGAGCACGGTGCCCAGGATCATGTCCAGGCAGGTCTGGAGTCTCTCCAGAGAAGGAAACTCCACAGCCTCTGTGGGCAGCCTGGACCAGGCTCTGGCACTCTCACAGCAAAGTTTTTCCTCATGTTCAGATGGAACTTTGTGGGTTCCAGTTTGTGCCCATTGCCCCTTATCCTGTGACTGGGCACCACTGAAAAGAGGGCCCACATCTTCTTGACACCTGCCCTAATGTAGCTATTGGTCAGCATTGAGAAGATACCCTCTCAAGACTTCTCTTCCCCACACTAAGCAGCCCCAGGGCTCTCAGCCTTTCCTCTCTAGAGAGATGCTCCAGTCTCCTCACCATCATCACAGCCTCCACAGGACTCTCTCCAGTAGCTCCTTCTCTCTTGCCAAACTCACTCTTCCCAGACTGTTGGTTTCATTGCAGCTGCCTAATAAATACTCCATCCCCTCAACACCTTCCCCTGGCTGGGAAAAGAAGATGGACTTGCTGCTGTTCACAAGGATGCTGATGGCTTGAGGGATGAAAGGGATGGATGTCAACTAGAGCAAAGGGATTGCTGCACATTCCCCTTCTGCTCTGCCTCTAAGGAATGCAGAAGCACCCAGATGCTTGAGGAGAGCAAGCACTTCTTGCAGAGCAGCAGAGTATGGCAGCACTGCGGGTCAACCTCTGCCAGTGGGCCAAGGCAGAGCCTTTTACCTAAGGGCTCCCACAAGCAACTCTCTCTTAGGCAGCCCAGCCTAACATCACCTGTTATCTAAAGTGAGCTGTGTTTGGTGAGCCCTTTTATATGCCTTGTCCCCCTCTGTACTGTGTTTCTCCAGAGATATTTTGCTCATCCTCAAGCAAAAGCCACCCTTGAAACATGGCACACATATATAAATGCACCCCTATAATTCTCCTTCCTGTTGATCTTCTCTGCTTTGGTATCAGATGAGGCACACTGCTATCTGGAATGACTGCAGCATAAGGAGGTGTGACAAAGATGTGCAATTTTTTCCTCCTAAACCCTCAGGAAGCCCATTTTCAAGTGCACACATTGGTTGTACAGAACTAATGTGGCTGCAGCACTAATGCTTCTGATGGATGCCCTGCTGGGGAACCCCTGTCTGAAGAGGAGGTTCTCTTCAATATACAGAAAATGTTTCATTCTGAAGGACTGCAAAATGTCTTATCCTACCAAATGAGCTCAGCAGAGTGTGCTGAAGATTCTTCCCCTTCATTTTACATTTCCTTAGTGGAGTAAAACAAGTTTTAAGCTCCAGTGGACAGAAAACAGAATGCTAGACAGGACAGACAGCTTTCCATTTCAAAGGGGTGATAAACATGTCTATCTAAAGACATGTCTTTCAGACTTACTAAATTCAATCACTGGAAGGAGCAGATGTTAAATTTCCAGTTTCCATCTTATCAAAAGCAAGAAGGGGGGGGGGGGAGCTTATCCACTCCTGAGATGCTCAAACATTTGGCCAGCTGAGACCACTTCCTACTTTAGACTTCTGAGTACAATGCAGATGTGTCTAAGTACAGCTGAGAGGGAAATCTGTTCTGTGCAAGCACAGTTCTCTCCATGCTTGTAGTTGTGCCCTCCAGAAGCCAAGATGGTAGCACAAGAACAGAGCACAAAAAAGAGGCAGAAAAAGAATTGGCTTTGATATCACTCGTCCCCTACTCATTTCCATCCATCCCAATTCCACAGTTGAAACAAGCAACTGTTTTATTTTATGAAGACTACTGATTAAGCAATATTCCCAGTATCTTTACTGAAACAGAAAACAATACTATTTTCTTTCATTCCCACTAGAAAAGAACAAAACCCCTGAAGTAAAGAAAATTGGACATCAAGTCTAAGTCCATCCCGAGAGAGGCAAAGTCTCAGTCTCAGGCTTGTAACAGGTTTCTTAGACAACAGAATATCAGAGGTTTAAAGTCCCCTCTTATCTCATAGCTCCACAGGCCTGGAAACAAGAAGGTCAAGGGCAGTGCAAGAATGAGATTCCTACCTTTTAAGGGCTGACAGCACTTACCTTAAGTCACCCAGAGTCAAAAGCTGTTAAAATGACAACAGCTTCACAATTAGGAATGTTAAGTCATTCTTGTAGCTGTTTTACATCAGTTAGAATTAATCTTTCTTTCCCCATGAGCCCTGGACATTTGGACTAAAGGTTAATCGGGCAGACAGACTTTTACTTGCAGGAATGTAATTTTAAACACCCTAAATCACTGCAGAAACAAGATTTTTACATTACTTCTGCCCTTCATAGAGTGCTATTAAGATTTTATAATCACTGCTGTGAGTGGCCTGCATGATTAAACTGTGCATTCATCCCTCCTGGACAGCAGGGCCATGCAGATGAATTATTTGCTGTACTGTCACTTATTTTTTATAACCACAGCACACAAATGGAGAAGGTAGAATCGTGTAGAATATGAAGAAAAAGAAGAGATGAAAGGAAAAGAGCAAAGGGAGTTCAGCTGCTCTGGGTGCTGCTCTGCTTGCTCACCTATAGCTGCAGCAGCACAATGGGGCCCATTCAGCCACTGTACATAATGAGAACAAAAGTCAATAAATATAGACAGTTTTATACCTTGCAGGACACAAAAACCATTTCACGTGTGCTTAAGAAGCCCAAAAAATACCACACAGAAGAGCAGCTTCCATCCTCATCAATGCTGGGGGAAGCACAACTCTGCTGTGTTTTGACTGAGGTCCTTGTGGTTGCTTGGGTGGAACCCTTGTGGTTCATGGGTGAACTGAAAAGGTCACTAAAGGGGATAATTACAGTTTAAAGGTGATTAAAAGTACAGATAAACCTCAATTAGGCAAACTGGTGAAACAGAGACAACACTGTCTACACACAGTACTGGTATGTCTACGCTGGTTACTCATTTCCTACCTTCATAGAATCATAGAATGGCAGGGGTTGGAAGGGACCTCCAGAGATCATCAAGTCCAACCCCTGTGCCAGAGCAGGATCACCTCGGGCATGTCACACAGGAACACATCCAGATGGGTTTTGAAAGTCTCTAGAGAAGGAGACTCCACAACCATTCTGGGCAGCCTGCTCCAGTGCTCTGTCAACCTCACAGTAAAGAAGTTTCTCCTCATGTTGAGGTGGAGCCTTCTATACTCAAGTTTATATGCATTGTTCCTTGTCCTATTACTGGGCACTACAGAAAAGAGATTGGCCCCTTCCATTTGACACCTACCCCTCAGATTTATAGACATTAATAAGGTTCCCTCTCAGCCTTCTTCTTTCAAGACTAAACAGCACCAGTTCCCTCAGTCTTTCTTCATAGGGGAGATGATCAAGTCATCCATGATGCTTAATCATCCTCATAGCTCTCTGCTGGACTCTTTCCAGTAGATCCCTGTCTCTCTTAAATTGGGGAGCCCAAAAGTGGACACAGTATTCCAGGTGTGGCCTCACTAGGGCAGAGTAGAGGGGGAGGAGAACCTCCCTCGACCTACTGGACACGGTTTTCTTACTGCACCCCAGGATGCCATTGGCCTTTCTGGCCACAAGGGCACATTGCTGTCCCATGGATAACTTACTATCCACTAGGACTCCAAGGTCTTTCTCCGTGGTGCTGCTTTGCAGCAGGGTGACCCCTAACTTGTACTGGTGCCTGGTGTTATTCCTCCCCAGAAGCAGGACTCTACACTTGTCCTTATTGAACTTCATGAGGTTCACCCTGCTCATGCCCAGACATCAAGTACTATTCCATGTGCACGATGTTCCTCTGCTGGCCCCTTCAGCTCCTGTTTATGTGAGGTAGGATCAGCAGTGAAATTGTTTCCCCATTCATACGTGGGGCAGAGCCCAACTCCTTTCAGCATCATTTAGTTCTGCACAAGAGCAGTCCTTAGACTGGTCCCTTGGATCACCCCTTTTGACCTTCTCCCTTGTGACTACTAGGGCTCCATGATCAGATTAGCAATGGTCATACATCATTATCTGTGGCCATCATTTACCCCATCAACAGTGAATTCCTACCTCAGGAAAGCTGGTGGCATCACTTTCAGCACAGAAGGAATGTTGGGAAATATGGCAGCTCCAACCAGACAGTGCTTCCAAACCACCCTGCTTATTGCAGCAGACAAATTCTCTCCTGATTAATTCCATCGCAGGAGAAGTCTGCAAGGGCTGCCAGACAGCAGCAACATTTGTTTAATCAGAGCCTCTGGAAAATTAAATGCTTTTGGTGCCTGTGATAGATATCACCTTCTTCCCCCTCTCTTGCTCTGTTCCCCAACCACGGTGACAAAGCTGCTCTCCTCCTCTGCAGCACGGTGAAGAATGGAATACAGATGAACAATTCAGAGCCAATAAATCAATCCTGTTTTGCTTATTCCTGCTTCCTCCTCAGCTTTCCTCCCACTGCTGTCCCCTGCCACACAAACACACAGACATGTAAGTACTGCCTTAGCTAGGTCAGCACGATTTTTTTCCTCCTTTTGTCCTGCAGTACATCACAAATTAACCTCATCAATATGAAGACTCCCACCATGCCTTCGGTACTCTGCCTGCTACTACATCAACCGGGTTCGTACTGGCCTCTCACGAAGCAAACTCCCACTTGGATGCAAAGGACAGTTATGAATTATATCGTATACTCTTGCCCTGTTCAAAATAGATTTTTCTTTCTACAGCACGATGTTCAGATAAAAATAGTCACAGAAGACCTACTCTAGGAAGAGCTAATAAGGTTCTCCCCCATAGTCTTTGGCAAGCGATCTGGGGAGCATGACAAGAGGCTAATTTGGTTGCAGAACACTCCACACAAGATGCTGCTATGCAAAACTATCACAGCGAGGCTGGTTAAGAATCCTGCTTAAATTCTAGTTGAAAGCTAAGTGATTGTTTGCTATTAAAAAAGAAATAGTCTTTTGCTCTTCACTGGGTTTTAAGAAAGCATAAGCAAAAGAAGCAGTCTCCTCAATCCTCCCAATAAAAGACAGAACCTGGGGGTGGGCAGGGAGGATCCCAGTACACAGGCAGCTCAGAAAGGAAAGGTTCACGCTCCAATTTTTTCTCTTTGGAGTGAAGAAGGTTGAGATTGGTCAGGATTCACACCTTGCTAAACAGCTGTTTACAGCCGACGATGGGACTAGAGATGCTTGTTTCTGTCAATACAGAACCCATCCTGAGGGCTTTTACAAGCTCCATCTGCCAGGCTGCTGTGCCTCTGTCTTTGCTTTCTTTTCAAAAACAAGACGTACGAATCTGCTGTGACCTTTCACACAACCACCACTGAAATAAAAATTCGGTATTTTTCAGAGATGTCCAGAGCACTCTAATTCAAAAAGGATTTTACAGCTGTTTTTACTGTGAGAAAGCTGTTCCAGTTCCTCAGGAAGGAAAATAATGCACAGATCAGTTCTTTCTGTGCAACCTCGAACGTGTCAGAGCAGTGAAATAAATTACGCTATTTCAGGCATATCATGGTGTATTATTTTTGGTAGTTCCCAGGAGTTTGGTAAAACAGGAAATGAAACCCACCACCACGAAAGGTTCTGTTACACCTTCTATAACCAGTAGCACACATGGAGTTTTGCCCAGTGATGACAGTATCTATTTTCTCAGGTGTTTGGTAGATGTGCTGGTTTTATTGGGGTCACCAGAAATATCTGCAATAGCAAAACAGTTCCATTTAAATAGCAGCCAATCTGGAACTTGGGAATGTGGCTTTATAAATGTGACAGGGAGCTCAGAAGTCAGTATATTTATCATCATAAAGGTTGGATGAACAAACACATCGGTGGACACTGGTAGGGGCTTTTAAATTCTGGTTGATTTCTTTGCTTTCATGCTCTGAAATCTCTCCTGAGCAGAGCAGACTTGCTACAGAGCCAGATGCTCCAAAACCTGATGCTCACTCACAATTATACACATAATATACAAACCAAAATTGGGCAGCCTTCTCACCCCTAAGCACAGAAGCAGGAGTAAAGGAAAATCATATTAGTAGACAAGTACCCACAGCACAGATATTCACTGGTAGGACAGTGAAGTCTTAAAGCATATTTTAGAGCAGGACCACACTAACTGCTAATGTTTTCTACTGTAACTGCTGTAATACAGCTGGCTAAAATCTCTTCTGGAATAAATAAGCTTAACTCCATTGAGTACAATGAATGGCATTAATTTATTCCAACAAAGTTTTGGCCAGCCTCTACCTGGAGGAGCTAAAAGTTATATGGGATCTACTTTGTAGAGGTTGTGTTACATTATGAGCTACTACACTGAGGGAAAACTCTAGGGAACAGGCCTCAGAACTATGTTTTATCTTCGTGCTTTTAAGAGGAATGCCACGTCAAATACAGCTTGTCAGAGAGTTCTGTTTTTCTTGTCCTTGTCTGAACTGAGATTGTTCCCAAGAGATGAATGAGGTGAGCAATCTCCTTATGCAGCTACTGTTACTGTACAGCTACGGCCAATGCTGCAGAGTGCTGTGGCCAAAAGACAATTTTTCCACCTCTGTACAGGACAGTGTCCAAATTTTGCTTTCTAGTGTGAGAAAAATAGAGCGCAGTGCCTACTAAACATTTTTTACTTAATGCTCTTTTTTCTTTGATGTATTGTAACAGCTACAATAGCCTCATTTCACTTTCGTCAGTCTTAGTAATTCAACAGACAAGATTCAGAGCCTTTCAGTTCAGATGGAACCATTTGATCAACAAGTCTGAACTTCTCCCCAGCACAAGTCACTACATTCTGCAGTTACATGCACACTGACCTCAGTAAGTTATAGATCTTGAAACCACCTCAGACCAGCACCTGGCCAAGACTAGCAGACACTGAGAGGCCAGGAATCCACCTCTCAGGGTGATTCATTTATCAGTCTTTATATCACCATTGATTTGATTTTAGAAATAACCTTTAACAACCTATAATGGGCCTTCAGCAACTGTATTCTAGAAGGAGACTGGCAAAAATCCATGAAAATTGGGGAAATTCTAACAAATTAGCACAAACTTCACATTCTTGCTAAAGGACTGGGGAAGAGGTCTAATGTTCCTAACCAGAATTCCCTCTTTCTCTGTTTAAGATCCATCTCTCATCCATATACATCTACACATGGACTCATATATCCTTCACTAGATGACATCACGACAACAACTATTGTGTCTTACAGATGGCTCCACATCCTATGTTGTACACAAGGCAACTTCTGAAGAATTCCCTCCTACCTGGTCATAACAGTCTGCAAGAAGAACAAAGTCCATCTTCCATGAGAAAAGGAGCATCATATTGTGGTTGCTTATCTGCAATAGGCCTTCTTTATAATATCACAGAATTGTTCAGGTTGGAAAAGACCTTTCAGATCATCAAGCCCAACCGTAAATGTAACACTGCTGTAAACCTAACACTGCCAAGTCCATGACTAAACCATGTCCCCCAGCATGACATCTCTATGGCTTTTAAATCCCTCCAGAGCTGGTAACTACACCAGTTCCCTGGGCAGCCTGGTCCAGGGATTGACAGCCCTTTTGGATATGAATTTTTTTCTGATGTCCAACTTAAACTTCCCTTGGCACAAATTGAGGCCGTTTCCTCTTATTCCTTGGGAGCAGGGACTGACCCCCATCTCACTACAACCACAACCTTCTTTTAGGGAGCTGTAGAGAGTGGTAAGGTCTCCCATATTGCTTTCCTTACCATATATGCAATAGTAGAACTAACCTTAAATCATCTTCAAAGAGATTATTGGGCAGATTTTTAAAAAAAAAAAAAAAAAGGACAAATAATGCCAGGCTGTACTGTTGGCTATTGAAACTCATTAAGTTTTATTCTGAATGGCCAGATAATGCTACTTGCCTACAGTACAAATTATAGAAGTGATAATCAGAATTAATGGGTACCTAGACTCATCACATATAATGTAGAGGGCTCAATTTAGATGCTTTTAGGCCTAAGCCATAGGTGGGAGTGCATTCATGCTGAAAGCGTGGAAATACTGTGGGAACATATTCAAGATGCAGATGCTGCCTTAGGCAGCCTTTCTTCCCACGTGAACCCTTCTTTGCCAACGCTGGAATCGATCTGCACGGCCGGAAGGTGCTGGGATGGAGTAACGCGGGCTCGTACGTGCTGCTGATGTCTGTTCCCAGCCTGCCCTGCAACGTTCTTCTCCAGAGTTTTTGCCCCAGAAGTGGCAAGGCATGTTTTCTCAGGTTAGCTAGTTGCTGGGGTTTTGAAGAACTGTAAAACGAAGTTCAAACCCCAAAACAGAGCTGGTTGCAATTTGTCTCTACCTGTCTGCAAATAGATTAAGTGGTGGTGTGAGCCAAGTCAGAGGATGTTAATAGCATGACTGCCAGAAGACATTTGAAATTGCATATGGGAGGAGGTAGGTCCTGAGCTTGATGGCCTAATAACGTGCTTGAACTGTGGTGCTCTGTTTAGACAGAGCTTGAATGAATGTTGACTTCCTTCCCTGACAACAAACAAGACAACGAAACAAGGAAGGCTCTTGCCAATTCCAAAGACAGGATTTGTTAAATGCTTAAAAAGCTCAGAGACAGAAAGGGTGCACACGTATTTCTGTTCTCTCATGGAGGTACGACGTTCCATCTGCCATGTTAAAAAATGCTGTCCCTCCATCTACCTGTCATTTGTAGTCTAGTTGTCTATTTTTCTTCTTTTTTTTTTCTATTACTACTTTTGCAAGATGATTTTCACTCTTCAGATATCAAAGCTGCTCTCTATAATCTCACCCTTTCTTCTCCGTTTGAGCTTTCCAAGACTGTTTCTGTAGTTGATGGAATTCAAAAAAGAAGGCCACACTGTCCTGCTAAATAACACACTCCTTGACATTATTACCCAGGGACTGGATCTACCAGCTCCAAGTCTATTCCCACGAGCTTCCCAGGAAGATGGCTGCACGACCTCTCTTCCCAGCCCACCACTCCACAGTCCTGTTTCTGTCCTCTAGAAGGAACACAGGAGAATCAATCTCTTATTCCAAGTCCTTTCTTTACGCAGCCCGTTATCCCGTGGAGGGCTCCACGCTGCCCATCTCTTTTGGCATATGAAGGAGATCAGCAAACACTCCCTATTTGCCCATTTGAGGAGTTCTGCCCTGCAGCTCTCTGGTCTCTAAGCTGCACTTACTGGCTTTGTGTAGTTTCCCACGACTGTATAACCTGCCCTCAAACATATGATCACATTTGTCAGCTGTTGCCTTACAGATCCAGATGAACAGAACTTCGGAGGAACTAAACCTGTGCACCTAAAAGCATCATCATTACAATTCATCCTACTACTCCATGAATTAGGACCGAGATCAGCCTGCCAGGAAACGGAGTATTTTACACATTTAAGTTACTTGAGATCTCGATCTACTTCAAATGTCACTTAATACAGACTTCATACATCACGCGGGAGGGCAGCGTTCGCAGTGGTAAAAGACCTTCTGCTTCCTTTTCCCCCTTCCAGTGAGTGCTGCCAGTACCTGAATTGAGAGTGGAGGACAATGCTCCCCCCAGATCCATCTGGCGTAAAGAGCTGTCACAGAATAGAGGGAAAGCATAACCTGGAACAAGCAACTAAAGTCCCTAACGAACAAAGGGGCAAATTTTGCTGTCAAAGTCACCCAGCCATGATGGTTTTAGTGAGACTATCCAGATAATTAAAGGAGTTTATCTGAATGGATTGATGCCCAAATGCTTTTGGCATGTAAGCAGTCTGTGACGAGAATAATTGGGAGGACATAAAAAAAAAAAAACCAGGAGAAAGCAACATTTCAGCTAAATATTAGAAAGAAATAACGTCAGGCTGCGGAATCACCTTCCAACACAAAGGGAAGAAATAGCCTAGGCTATTTAAAAATTAGCTGGACAAATCACATGATAAATTCCACGCTTTGAGGACTGGACATGACCCAAGAAGTCTTTTGTCATCTGCAGTGTACATAATTCTATCTTGATTACAGATGTAAAACATATTACGCTTAAGTAAAAATGTAATTCATTATACTCCACTCTGGGTGCACCGCTTATTTAATGGGATGTCTCCTAGGAAAGCAATTTAGTACTGCAGCCAATAACATTGTCTACTGTTTAACAGGGACAGAATTAGCATAAATTCAACTTAATAGGGACACATTTAGCTAAGACCAAGTAATTGTGCTACATCACAGGAAGATTCTATCACTAAATGAGACTGGAGGAAAAGTGCATCTATGAAATACCTGACAGACAGAATGGGTGGCTTTCCTTTTTTTTTCATTGCTATCATATTCTGTTGCTGTTTGAGATCTTTTCATACCTTGTTTATACAAAGAAATTGATACAATATATACATTTTGTATACAACACATACATTTTGTACAAAATGCAAACATCTCTGAAATGATCTTGGGATCATATCCCAAGAGTCATCTTATATCCTGGGGCTTCTTATCCACCAGATACTATAGTATTTCAAGCACTGACTCACTCTAGGTAACTACAAAAAAATTTCATCATCTGTCTTGGTTACCCATAGACTGAATGGTTGGCTACCATGTTCCTGAAGAAGAGGAGGTATAGTGAATAGGCTATATAAGTGAGGGGGAAGGTATACAGATACAAAGGGGATCTGTAGAGGTAGTTTAATACGTTCCCTCATGGGACAAGAATTTGTAGTAACTGTATACCATTTAAAAGTTCAGAGTAGGAACTGGAACAAGCAGAAATTTAACTGAATCTGCAGAAAATCACAGCAACTAAGTAATTAATTTGTGTACAGGCTCCATCCCAACCCAGTTTTCACTGGTTGTAATGAGCTTTTGTTTGGTACTAAACCCTGTATTCACCTGTTTATTTTCCATGCATGAAAATGATGGTAACACACAGTGCACAGAAATAGGTCAGAAGCAACAGATGTCAAGTGCTAAAGATCGTGTTCCTCAGTTCATTTTAGATATATAAATTATGACTCAGTTTACCAGAGACGCAGAGCAGCTAATTGGCCACTTCTAGGTCACCTTAATTCCATCAAACTATATTAATTCAAATAGCCAAGCTCACATTTAAAAGCCTGTCTTTAGTTAAGTGCATAAACCCAGCAAGCATTAATTTTGCTTTAGTATTACGAACTACCCTCCAAGTCTGCATCTTTACCACTTAGCTTCTGACAGGTTTCCACCTGCTGAGTTTCTACCATCGCTTTAGCATTTCATTTTGCATAACTATTTTCCAAAGCAAGGTGATCAATCTTAAGCAGTGTCTTTGTATAAATATTCGATCAGGTCACGATACTTGAGACTGTGCTGTTTAGGACATCATTTCTGTCAGGCATCTAATTCTTTCAAATTTTGTTAAGTTTTAACTAAAGACTATTGCTGAAAAAAAATCAGGCTTTATCCAGATGTGATTAAAAACATCCCAAAAAACCCTTCCTTTATGAGTGTTAACATGAAATACTTTCACATTTACTTTGTAAGGAGGGAGAAAGCAAAATGTGTGTGTGCGTATCTGTGTCATCCTATCTGTGTGAACTGAGAGAATATTTAACCCTCCTGCCATGAGAACCCCCAACACATTATTTACTCATCCCTCAAAAAAAACACATATCCTGGTGAAGAGGAAGTTAGTCACTCTAGAGAGTAACATGAGGAATCATACTGTGAAGAGTATTTAAATGTTTTCAACTGTTTCTCTTATAAACCTGTTTCCATATAGTAGTATCAGTACCTTGGGCAAAAGTAATTTAAATGGGTGAAGCAGAACAGGAAACAGTACTTGGAATTAGTATTTGAAACCCAGTAGTTCAACCTGCCTGCTGGCTTTACCCATGACTGTTATTTAAAGTTTGAATAAAATCACAAATCTGTGTTTTTTTCTTTCAAAAACGTTGTGAAGAGTTACCACCAGCCAGGCCTCCCTTGGGCTTCAAGCAGTTACAGGCAATGCAGAAATAAGGTATGTCCTCCCGAAAATCCCACACCCATCTTGCCTTGAGATTGCAAGCATGCCAAATTCAATCAAGGCAATTAACAGAGAACAATGATTTCTCAGCTTCCAGTTAATTCTTCAAAAAGTAGCAGTATTAAAAAAAAAATAAAATAATGGAGAGGCATGGAAGGACCATCCACATGAACATTAAAGCTGGACACTATTCACCTGGCTTCCCAAAGCAGCTGGTAGACAAGAATCAGCTGAATTGGCTCAGCTCATAATGTAAAGTTTCACCCACCTGAAATCACAGTCCTAGTAGTTAAAGCCCTCTAGAAGAAGCCAGGACCTAGCTTCTGAAAGACCCATCTGAAAGATCTCCCCCACCCCAACCTCAGAAAGTCTATGCTCAAGAGATGAAGTGAGGCCAGAGAACACTGACTGCAGTCCTCCACACAGAGAGGTTATTGAGCACAGCAGGTTATTCGGGATGTCCTAAAAACTCGTGTATTGGCACCTCAATGCCTCACCAAAGGCTGTCCTGGGAACAAAGACAGGCTAAAAGCAATGTCTGATCGCCCGTTAACCTCTCCACGCTGCAGCACAGGACAAAGTCTTTGTGACTTATGTATTGCTATATAGTTTACTCTATAAAAGAGTTTTGCAAACATTATGCTTAGAACTGAAAGAAAAAAGCCTGAGTTACACATTTTCCTGTGAACAAAGGGACAAAAGTTTTATGACACCTGGGTGATAACTGCTTTCCAGTTACGCTAAAATTCCTATGAGCTGCCTCTCACCTGAACTTTTTATTAAATAACCTTTCCTAAGGCCTCATATTGCCATCCAAATAGATATTTCCCACTGCGCTTCCTATGGTTTCAGTCTTTAACTGAAGCCCTTCAAGGCACTTTCCTATTGGAGAAGAAGAGCCTTCAAATACTGTACAAATGACCCAGGACTAAAACTAAGCAGAGCTGCTGAACGCACCTATCAAATCCACAGTGTGCCAATGCAAACAAACCTATAGCTAAGCAGGTGAATGACTCCAGGCCAGTCTGCAGGAAACACACACTGGGTCGTTCGGGTGGTGCCCTTGCACTACAGAATACTGTCCTCTGCACTTCACACGAAAACAGGACTGCTCTTAAAAATTCAAAGGAAAACTAGGCTCAGCTTTGCCAGCTTATGAATTTGTTGGAAATAATCTATTACATAAAAAAACCCCCAAAAGATTTAAAAGTGCACTCCAGATTTGCCCTTTAGGTACTTTCCAAATAACTTTACGTATCAGATATTGTGCCTAAATCTTCTCTTTAGTGTTTGGGTTTTTTTTTTTAATATTAGGATTCAACTGAAGATTCATATCTCAGTGTTTTCCTTATGTATAAAAAACCAGACCAAAAACTACGTCAAAAAGAGGTCAATCCCCACTGTTTGTGTTACCCATTATCCATATATAGGGCAAGCACATGCTACACGCCAGAAATGTAGGTCAAAGACTCGCCACCGCACATGCTAACAAAATAAACCATAATGATGTTCCATTTACATAGTTTAATCTTCTTTCTTTCAAAAAAAAAAGCAAGTAAGGGACAAGAGTCATCCTGGGATTTAAATCTGCACAGCTAAGTAACTTATTATGCATCACTCTGGAAGCACGGTGTACTTTAGGCAAGGAATTAACTGTTAAATAACGGGACTGGGCAATACCCCGAACGGGTGGTGTTCCTGTTGAAGTGAAGCAAGGGAACGTGGTTTCTCCTTCCTGATCACATGTAGTAGACTGCACTTTGTAAAACAATCTGGTGAAGAAATGTGAAGCCCAACAAAAAAAACGAGCTTTGTCCAAACACGCCAAGTAACGAACGTAAAGTCAAGATTATCTGTGTATTGAAAAGTACGTATGAAAAATGTTTCCGTAATTAAACTTCAGAGAGGCGGTGGAACACACTGCTTTGTCCTCTTCTCCTCGTTTCTGATTGAACAAGTGGGTATCCAAAGTAAAAATAGGCATTTTTCAGCTCCAACCAGGCAAAAGCTCATCTCCCAGTTCTGCTCTTACAGTGCCCATGGCAACGTATTTACCGATACACGGGCAGATTAGGGATTGAGCTGGGAAGACATTAGCTCACTGTAATGCATGGTGTGTTTTGACAGAAAATACTACAGAGGATGTACAGGCCTGTTGCTAATGTATAGACATGTAGTATATACTACTGCACACACATGTAGACTCGGTGCATGCTGCTATTTGAACGCTCCCTCACGCAGTGTGCTTGCTTGTATTATCAATTCTCAGTCAAACGATCTCTGTCGGCTTCTTTAATTGGAAATTTAGACGTTCCCTTTAATTGTGAGAGTCTGACTTAAAATGAAACAGTCAAAATTATCCACTTTTTTCTCTTTCAGTTATACTGATCTCACAGTGATAAACCAGGAGCAACTTTAGTGACCTAGAAAAGGAACATAATGCTGAAAAAACCCAATTACTTTAATTTCAAATCTAGCAACCACTCTGCAGTAGAGCAGACACATGTACTGTGGACAGGCTTTTAAGATTCTTTAGGTAACCATGTCCAGTGTAGAGGATCAATTTCTACCTTTTAATTTTATTTAATGCTCTTGCCCATCACTTCCCAGTCCCCTATCAATCTTACTGTTATAATTCCAAATGACCTCTGATGCAGGTCTGTATTGTTAAGATCTACTAGAAAACACAAACACATCTCAAAAAAAAAACCCCAAAACAACAAACCCCAACCCAAAAAAACCCAAATCCAAAAACCTCAGAGAATTATTAGTGAATATCCTGAGACAGGCAGGTGTTTAAGAGCAGGTAAACAGCCCACATCACCAGCCAGAGTTACCAGAATTAATACCAGCTGAAGTTTTGACTGGCTGCTGGGAATACTTGGATGTTGCTTTCTTTGAACACATACCTCTTCCCTCTCTTCCCCCAGGTCTGGTTTAAGAAGGAAAGACTGCAATAACAGTGTAATGAAAATGTCCTGAACTGTGTTTCAAACGCAAGAGCACGGAGACGGTGGCTCTCAGGTCACTGAAGTACAAGGTCACTAGTACAAGGCAGCGACAGCCGACATCGCACTGTATCAGACATTTACTAGATGCCCTTTCTTCCCTTCATCCTCCTCCGAGCAGACACAAATTGGTACTTGATTCCTGTGCTGAATCTACGACACGAGAGATGCAATTTTAAAATATAGAGTAGACTGATTCCAGGGGCAGCTTGAGATTAACTATTTAGCTTAAAACAACGCATTTATATAACACGAGAGAGAAAAATCTAACAAAACACTTGAAATGTATTCAGCACTGAAACCTTTAGCACATCACACTCTGATCTGTTTGCAGTTTCTGGACCTTCTCATGTGCATCTAGCTACAAAATGATGAATGCAGCATCTAAACTCACAGATCCTTTCTGCCTTTTGTTTCAGCAAATCACGGCAGAGTTTTCGTATGGGAAAAGAACAGCTTTGGACGGAACAGCTTAACAGCTTCTACAAGATACACCAGATTCCTTACTCAGTATTAAAAATGCTTTAAAAAAATGAAGGTAATAGAGAAGCAGCCTTTCCAGGCATGGCTCCTTCAGCCCAGTAACATTCTGTAACTCAGAAGCCTCCCCTTGACAACTTCTTATGCCCTAATACTTAAAAATGACCTAGTTTGTATAGTAATTACTTTGAATGCCAGTTAAAGTAATACTAATTATCCCAAAAAATTCTAAGGCATCTGCAATGGTCCTTTTGACAGCTCTGTTTTTTCATGTTTTGCTCCCATAGAAGATTCTTGGTCTATCTTGGGAAAAATCCTTCCTGATTTGGCAACTCTCTTTATTTTTTCAAATAATGAGGCAAAATCGTATCAAGTTTGAATTTTATTTAAGCATATAACTCTTGAGATATACTTTCCATTGATCGAATCATCTTGTAATCATTTAAAACTCAAGCAGAAACAGGACAAATGAACCAATCTAGGCCTCTGTCCAGGCAAGCACTTAAAGATGCCATTAACTGGAAGCACCAGCAGTAACCCCGCTGAAACCCCCTGGAACAGCTCTCCTGCAGGGTCCACAGCAAATTCCTGAGAGATGAAATTCAGTTCCCACCATCCAAACTTAAAGTTCACAACATGAGCAAATAAATAGAGAAAAAAAACCCCAAACCAACATAACTATCTGCTTAACTGGTCCAGATCTCTACTACTTCATTTTTTGCCCTTTTAGTTATGCAAGCTAACTGTTAAAAAAAACCCCAAAACCCAAACCCAAACTAAAATCAGACAAAAAAGCCCAAAGTCCCCACACAAGATAAAATGATAACCAAAAGCTGCGCTCGGCAATTCTGGGCACAATCCCCGATGCAGATATAGCTATAATGACAGAAGAACTTCCATTGTCTGGGCTGATTGTGTAACTACAGAGAAACGACACAGAAAACCAGCAGAAAAATGCCTGCAAATGGCACACGCTTTGTCTGCCCCAGGAGATCACACAGCTCTGCTACTGATGAGCCCTCGGAGCGAACCTGCACCACAGGCAAACGTTTTTATGGAGCTGAGATTATGAAGTCTATCGGAGATGTTCTTTTAAAAAGAGATTCCAGATATTATGCCTGTAAATCAACATTTTTGTTAATGAGATGGTGGTTGCACCGCCTGACTCTACTGTCTGTAAAATCATAATCCTGAGATTCAGACTGCCCTCCAATGCGTCATCCAAGCCAAGAACCTACTCACGACACTTTTAAGCTCTTGCCTATTTGGCTGGCATTTATTTACAAGTCACCCCCAGCTGCTGGGGATTTTTGGCAGAACCTCCATTTGCACGTAAGGCCTCCCAAAAGATAGCACCAGGTTCTACTCCTCAACTCAAACCTCTGCCCGGTACTCCCCATGACGTACAAACTGTGTTGTTTCCTGGTAAGATTTCCTCAGCCTTCAAGCCCCCCATGGTCTCCTGGACCTCTATAAACCACTCCCGTGAGCTGTATTCAATCACTTGATACAGACTGAGCAAGAGAGACAGGTTCTTGCTGGCTGTTGTTGTGTGTAACACGTACACAGAGCATTCTCCATAGTTACTCTCTGCACTCGTTCACTTATACTTCGTTGCTTTGGCAGGTTTTTCTTTCAAATTATTTCTTTCGGGCTCTTAATCTTCATCTCCACTTGCCAAAGAGAAACGGTGAACACGGCACGCAGCTCTCAGCAGGAGCAGGAGCAACACTCGGAACGAGAAGAACAGCAAAGCTGACAGCTGTGCTTTTCTGCACTGAGCACAGTGGGTAAATCAATACCCCGGCAGCCCCGCTGCCATCTGTGGAATTTCTGGAGCAGACGGGTTATTTATAGAAACTTGTTTGCACAAAGCCAATATTTACCTGTCGGTGCTGTCAAAATTTGCAATCCGTCTTTGCCGTTACCCTGCTGGTTTTCGTGTCAATAGTGGAATTTTCCAAAAAGAAAATACTGTAGTGTTCCCATCAGCCCTCCCCCCCCCCCACCCCAAACCGTTCTCTTCCTGCAAGGGTTGGTTACCTTAATTGTTTCAGCAGGAACGCATCTGGTTTCCATGGGGCTTTGGGGATCCTCCAGACGCTGGAAAGCTAAAGGGATGCCACAGCTAAAGAGCCCATTTTTCTGGCTTGGTCCTGCAGCAGCAACATGGCATTTCCCCGACGAGCTGAGATTTAATGTTACAAAAAAACCCCAACCATCCCCACCTCCCAAAGCAATAGAAGAAGGTTTCCTTTTTGACAATTTGGTTGCTGCTGCTGCTACTGTTGTAGCCATAACCGTTATTTTTGAAAATAAAGCAGGGAAGAAGTTTTAACATGGTATTTCAGTGCATTTGCCTTTAAAAGTGAACTCAAATCCTACACCTAATTTCCAGGAATTGATGCAGGAGTGATGTCAAACCTGACTCCTTGCAAGCTGACAGTTACATCAGCGAACGACGGGCATGCCTGAAGGAGACAAGGAGGAGGAACTAACCTCTGGCTTCTGTCCCAGTTTATTCAGCTCAGCAGCTGACTGGCACTGCTAGGACAGCATGAGGTAGTGAGACTGGCTTCTGCCAGTACTTTTGGGTGGCTACTCATGGCTGTCACTCCCTAGGACTACTCTTACAGTGCTTTCGATGGTCAATTTTCTGAAAATAAAGAGTTCTGTAATCAAAGTCCTATTGAACATGGCAATCAAACCAGGATTAGAAATCTGTACCACCTCCTATTTCAACTAATGCAAGAGTGTAACTGCTGCCATAAATCAGTGAGAGGATCAGCTTCAAAACCAGCTTCTGAGAGCACCTTGAGTCCAGCTCTAAGCGAGCTGTCAGCTCCCAGTAGGCCAGCACTCTGCCAGCAACCTGTGTATCCCATAAGCTCACAGGACAGGGCTGGAGAAATCAGGGCAAGGCTTAAAGCAGGAACAATAGAAGCATTTTTCAGTAAGTGGTTCAAAGAACAAGGATTAAATTATTCTGTCAGATGAGGAATGTATTCTGTGACCTGTACAGCAAATACCGACGGAAGTAGGACATCGATTAAATACATGACAGTCTGAGAACCATCTGAATGATGAGGGGAAGAGGTGAATAAGGACACTGAAGAGCAGCAGAAAGTCTTCTAGGCTTGCATTTGTTTGTTTTAATATTAATTACTGAGCCCTATGACTTAAACAGCTTCCTAGCCCTTGGCTAAGAAACAGAGTAAAGCCAAAAAACGGAACAGGGACATTTCTCATTTTTGTTTTCTCCACTGAGAGTCACAAAAAAGGATCCTCTTTATATAATGTGGTTTCAGATGGGTTTTGAATATTGTTTAAAGAGCATGTCAAAGCCCCAACAAAGTAATTCCTCTTAGATAAGGTCTACAAACTCCCCCTAGGGTAAGCATTAGATAGAGAGCCTGCAGGAAAACTGCTTGTTAGACAAATGGAGCCACAGATGTGACTTTCATCTGGTATGTGAAGCAGGGATGTTACACGTGAGGCAGAAATACCCAATTATGAAAAGTAACATTTTTAACACAGACATTCCTCCAAAACAAAAGTCTCCTAGATATTTATTTTTTTTTAATTCTTTGGTTGTTTTTTGGTTTTTTTTGTGGGGAATTTTCTGGACTAGTCTCCTGCACTAGGAGTCCATTGTTATCCTTTACAACTGACAACAAAAGTGCTGAGAGCTGATAACACTTAGGATCTCTGAGGATCAATCTGATAACACTTAGGATCTCACATGATCAATCTACTGGTGATAAAGGCTCTTGTCATATGTGCACTGTAGCCACAACTGCATAATTCTTCTGATCCTTAAGCCATCCACACACATCTGGAGCACCTCTAAGGCTCAAAGTCCTTCTGTACTCAGATCAGTCCATAGCCAGAACAATGGTACTTTTCATTCCACTTCATTATTAACCAAGTTTTATGTTTGCAGTATCAATGCTTCTGTTGTGCTTTGCCAGATCTGGTCACACCACCACTGTGCTAGTGCTTTGTGTTGATCGGATGAATGTTTGTCCTCTCCTACTAGAAAGCAAAGCTTTGCTGGTGAAGACATGCTTCATTTGCTAAGCTTTGACAGAGCTCAGAGCAATAAGAACGCTCCTTAGCATGAAGACAAACCTCATGGAAACAGTGATGAGCATTAGGCTGGAGCTTGATGTGTTCATAGAATAACAGAATCATTTTGGTTGGAAGAGACCTTTAAGATTATAAAGTACAAGCGATAACCCAGCACTGCCAATGATACCCAGAAACTGTGCTCAAGTACAGGTGGAATGTTACTAACAATCTGCACTGCTTGAATAGCAAGTGAGGTAAAAACATGGCAAGGCCCATAGTCTGGATACTATGTGAAGGTTCTTTCCTCACTTAAAATACAAAAAAACCCCAACTAAAAGAAGGCCATTCCTTTAATTTGTGCAGTGTTAATACTTCAGTTGCACAGGTCTAATAGCTGACTGCCACAGGTGCCTTTGTATGACCTTGGACACATCATTTAATCTTTCCATGCATTAATTCTCTTTTTATCTTACCATCACTAAAGACTGGCAACTGCTGTATCTAAGAGAGTGGACAGGAGAAGCTAATAGTTAGTATCTCTTTCATGCTCACTGATGTACCTTGCTCACACACTCATGGTTTAAACCAGTACCAGCTGGGGCTAGGAGAACCAGATCCAGTAGGGCAACTGAAAATGCTGGGTACTTTTGCTCTCCTCTGCATTACCTAAGGAATAAAATTTTCAGATATAAGACTATTTCATTTAAGCAATGAAATCCTGAGAGAAGCACTCCCCTTGATCTATGCTTAGTTGTCCATGTAGATCTACATGGCTTAAAGGGCACTGGGAACTGTTGTGTCCTGAAGCGTGCAGTAAGACAGATGGAATAGGAATTCAATGGTCTCCTCTGCTCTAATGTCTGCTACTGAGTTCCAGGGATGGGACTTGGATGACCCAAGTGATCCTTTTCAGTTCAGTTCAATGTTTATCAGTCTTTTCCCTTTTTGTGCCTGATTTAAAAGAAAAGCAAAAAAGAAAAAAAACAAGCGCTGATTGCAGCCTTCAGTGTACTTATGTGATTAGGGTAATGAGGAAGAGACCATTTTACAAAGCAGCTCACAGATTATTTCTTTCTTTCAAATTTCAGAATGCAGCTGGTTTCCACCTCCCAGCTGGCAAAGAGGGGACTCTTCTCCCTAAGTACTCTGCTTAATCTGGGGACTTCTCAATCAGATACAGCTGAAGCAGTGACACCATTACAGGCCTCGCTCAAGTGTCGCAGTACAAGATGATTTATATTAATCAGCATTCCCTAGCACCAGTGTAAAACAAATCCAACACAACTACAGACCTTGAAAGAAGTCTTTCTTAGTCCACCACTCTCCCCTTTGTCTGAAAATAACCCTCTTAGCAGACGGGAGCCAAGTAATCAAACTTTTACAGCAGGAGAGGACCGGTGCACAGCCGGGCCCTCAGAAACACCACTGGAATGTGTTAAACACCTCCCGTAAACTCCCTTCTGGTGTTCACAGGTTGGTTTTGACCGTAAGGAAAACTTAACCTTTCTCCAATTTCAGTGCAATGATGCTCTCAATACCTCTGGAGAGTTCCAAGCTGTCAGAAGCCATCCATTGCTACCCTGACAAAGAAACCCCGTCTCCGCTGTTACCGGGCACTTACACCAAGACAGATGTACCAAGGCTCCTGATGTGTGAAGGAAAAAACCTAATACACACAGGCTGGTTTAAATCATCTTAAACCCGAATTCACAGTCAGTTCAGAGGGTTAAAGAGAGAAAGAGGAGAGGAAGGGTAGATTTGGGTGGCTCCACCTAACTTTCACGGCCCTGAGGTAAAGGAGCCACGTGGTTACTTGCTCTGCTCTCATGGGGGCCACTTTTCCCTCTCTCTCAATGCTGTTTTGGTTTTGATGGCTCACAGGGAAGCCCCGGCCTCTGATTGTCTCCTACGTGGTACCTGCACACTGGAACTGTGGGAAGGAAAGATAAGCAAGGTAGAAAAGTGTGTCAAAGGAAGAGAAGAAAGAGGAAAGTCAATGCAGTCAAAATTCTCTGACTCAGGACCAAATTCCAACCTGTCTCTCACACTGGCTGAAACCAGATGTTGGTCTCAAAAGTGGTACCATTAATGAAAAGTGATGTATTTAAACATGAAGAGAAGAGCATCTGTTTTGAAACCTTTAAAAAAATCTAATACTTAGAAACCAGAATAGGCATTTCAGTCTATCTACCACGGCTCAAATTCCAGAGAAGCACGTGGTTGAAGGCCTTGCTGTCTCCTCCAGCAAACAAGACTCTGCCTCCCTGGCCAAATGCAAGCAACACCTATGGCTCCAGAAACACAAGTAGCAACAGCCTGTGGGAATCCAAACCGTCCCTCAGGTCGTAAATGGTGCTCACATCAGTTCTATCAGAACCTGAGCCTCTGTGCTCACAAACATGGTCAGGGTCGTTAACTGCCCTTCATTAGCAGCCTTTTTGGCCATGTCTCTGCATAGGCTGAGAGAGGCCTGGCACTGGAACCTCCTGTGTTCTGAGCAGCAGAGCGTATAAACCTAGGCAATGGAGAGGGTGTTTTTAATTAATCCAACATAAACAAAATTGCCTGAAAACATCGGGAAGAACAGCAGCTCAGCCTTCTATAGGTCAAACCCAAGGGCTACATTTGTACCCCAGGGCAACTTCATTATCCTCAGCTGAGCTGCACAAGGGATTAATTTAACCCTCAGAAAAGGGTCAAGAGAAGCTGGGGGAGGAACAGAACAAGCCATTAATACCAGCCGTAAGGATACATGCTCACAGAGTCTAGTTCCAATTCCTCCTTTCCATGGCTGTTCTTAGCCCAAGTATTCCATACAGTAACATTACCATTTCTATTCTGCTCCCTCTGCTGTTGTCAGAGTCCTTGCTTCTGTTTTATATTTTCAAATGACTTTTAATTTAAATAATTTATATTCTCAAAACCCGTAAGATCTGGTTTAAATACTCGGAGGCTTGTTCACCTGTCTACTTGAATTTTTATTTTTGCTTTCTTTTAACAAATTCTTAAATTGTATCTGTAACTGGAGAACAATTTTTTTTTTTTTAATTTTTTTTTTTTTTTTACGAAGCTGTGTTCTGTTTAATAGCTCATTGTTTCGGCTGTGGGCTGCAAGCAGCACTCCTCCTCCAGAAGGACAACACTTGTCAGGTTCTAAATGTGACTGTGTACCTCAGGTGTAAAATTGTGCAGTAGCCCATTATTGTATCAGCTGCCACTATTAAGCTAGAAAAAGAAAAAAAGGGGGTGGAGAGGTAAAGCATTAACAGCAGAAACATCTCAAGACTCAGCATTTTTTATACTCCAGGACACATTTTCAGTAGCTTGTTCTTATATTTTCAAACTTTTTCTTCCTTGAAGCTGATCTGTTACTTGATCAACTCAGTGAAGATACTATGGTCAACCCAGTGAAGATGCTATGTCTTTTATTTGTTTTGGTGAACTAAAGCATCCCAATGTAACTGGAAGCACTGGAATATGTAAATGATACAGAAATTACTCAATTACTTTTTCCAATCCCAGAACTTGCAGAAACAAGGTGGAAAAGCCCTCTGTAACAGACACCTAATTGAAGGTGATCTACCTACTGTCCCCAAAGCAATTAATATGGCCTGTTCTCTTTCCTTCCCTTTCTCTCCATCTCTTGAGGTTTCCCTCATTCCACCCTCCTCCAGAAGCCAGCCCATGAGCCTTCCCATGCCACGGCAGGCCTACTTTTTGTTCTGAGAGAGGATACATGCACAGGAGGAGGACACATTGGCTCTTGTCATGGTGTGGAAGCACCCCCATCCTGTAACAGTGAAGCAGCCTGTGACCTTGAACTTTTACTTGACCCAATACTGCTCAACCAATAACTAAACTGGGTTTACTGGTCTAAACCTTAACAGCACCCAGATATAGCCTATTGTATACTTTCACATACATTGCACTTACATTTTAGATTTTTCACTCCCAAATTTGGCTCTAACACTGACAAATTTTAATTTTGAAGAAAGATAGCCCTTGTTTGGACCCAGTGAGCCAGAAATAAGTTTAACTGAACATCAGGAACAATTTCAGGGTTAGTGCCTACATTGATTTTTCTTGCTTCTCTACAAAACCACGTTTGTCAAAGGGAACGTCACAACTCATTTAAGAAACTAGAACGGCAGTGCTTTAACTACAGAAGTGTCCTTGGCTAATAAAATGGGTTTACATCCATTTACTGCAGGCCCTTTGCAAGGAATGCTTAACCCTACAGGCTCAAGTCTATTTTTGCTTGCTCTGAACCACAGCATCGAATCTTCAGTGTATTTTATGCCTGCAACATCCCATTCAGTCGGGACAGTGTTACTGCTCACGCGTGTCAGCGGCAGAAAGCCAGGGAGCATGAATGAAGTTCTCTTGCTTGATTCAAGGTGGCACAGCAAATCTGCGGTGGATGGAGGAACTGAAGCAGGCTGTGTCAGCCTGACTTCGTCACCAACCGCACCCTAAGACAGTCCGTTCTCCTTTGCTGCTGCTCAGAGATGGCATTGCTGCCAAACACAAACAAGATCTCCTTGTTCAAGGTTGGTCTCGGTATTTCCATCTGGATACGTCACTAATGTCCTCTCTTCCCTTCACAACACAGACTGCCAGCTACAGTAAAGCTGGGCACAGGTTGCTGACAGAGATGGTAGAAGCCCCATCCCTGGAACCATTCCATGTGTGGTGGGACAGGGCTCTGAGCAGCTTGCTCTAGTGGAAGATGTCCCTGCTCACTGCAGGGGGGTTGGACAAGATGAGCTTTAAAAGTTCCTTCCAACGCAAACCATTCTGTGATTCTACAAAATCCTGAAAGATGATGTAGTATTTTAAAGGAGATCTGTCTAATTCTGAAGGGTCATTAATAGCATTTGGTGGAGGAAGAGGCTACACAGCAATATGCCTAAGAACTGTCTCCCCATCTCATTCTTCCCAACAGCCATCTAGAACTCGGAGGGCAGGCTATCTGCACTGGAGGTGTTGTGGCAGTCTATGCTGACATTGCAATGAAATCTTTGATGCCTACTGTGAAGTATTCTCTCGTTTACCCTGTGGCAAGGCAAGCCTCACTAAAGCAAAGCACTCAGAGAAACAGTGGCCTGCCAGATCAGTGAGCAAAGCCAATAGCCACTACAGGAAAGGTCTTTCTCATGACAGTCACTGAGGTTTTGCCTGAGGTGAGATTCCTAAGCAGGGATGATTTTCATCACTACCGCAGTAATGCCATCCTCAAAAGACCCAAAGAAAAGAATAATATCTAAGCATTACAGTGAAACCAACCACTAGACCGGCCAAACTCATTTAAAGGAAAATCTAACAATACTTAACTGGCTGTTAGGTTAAGACACTTTCTGTCTAAAGACCAGAAAAGACTGGTGTGACTTTTGATGAGACCAACACAACTGACTGCTGAGGGTTTGGATTATCATGCTTAGAAATCAGTGGTTGAAGATCCCAAATTACCAGAGGATTAAAGAGCAGAGCACGCAAATCTCACGAGTGATCAAATGCTGCTGTCCAACACACACAGATTAATCTTCCTATCTATCAAGCCTGATAATACACATAGAACAGAAGAAATCTGCTCTTTTTCTTCCTTTTCAAACTCATACCTTCTAAAGGGTAAAATATTTTCAGAACTCAACTCGTCCTCAAGGCTGATACCAGCAGGAAAACAACTTGAATGGTAGGTAACATCTTTAGGCTGTTGTACAGCCTTGTTTCACTTACACATTTGTCAGTACAGTGTATGTATTAATTTAGCTACATTTTTTTGCAGATGCCTTTTTAGTCTGCCTAGAATCACAGGAAAAATATAAATAACCTGGCAATACAGAGATCTGCATGTTCTGCAGGAATTTACAGTTCCAGTGACAAGCCTGGGCATTGTGTTAGTGCCAAGTCTTCTGGGACTACAGGGCAAGCCAAGAGGTGAAGTATCCCTAGGTTATTTACAGCATCTCTACAGCCAGAGCAAACCATTTTTTCTTCTTCCATCAGCAATGCCAAGCATCCTGGTTATCTCCTCCTATTACATAACCCTGCATTTTCTGATAATTTCTAATTGAATGCTTGCATACCAGGGTCGTATTAAAAACCCTTCCTGTCCCCAAAAGCAAGGGACTCAGCTTTCCTAAGAAGCCTCATACACTTTTCAAAGTAGCTCAGATCACATTTGAATAGCACTTGCATACTGGAGAAATCCCACTGAAAACCATTCAATGTGACTAGCTCTGCTTAGCACCCCGCAGAACTACAGAATTTGTTCTTAGATAGAAATTTGTTTCTAGATATAAATCAAATGCACTTTGGTTAACAATCTCCTCTCCTTCTTGCACACCCGGAGAACACTGAAGAAACAGGAAAAACTAAAATACTAAAATATAGACAGTAACGTGGCAGCCTCCTTTCTGGTGGTTTTATCAAGCCTCGTGCCAGTCCACTGCTGAGTTAAAATAAATGTAAAACGCTAGAGGCGGAATGAGAGAGGTAAGCGCTCGCAGCAGGGCTTGATTACCAACCTGTCATCATCTCAAACGCACACATCTACTTCTGCTGAGTCAATGGGATTTTAAAAATAGCTGCTTCTTTCTTAAAAAAAAAAAAAAAAAAAAAGATTCCCTATGTCTTTAACACCGTTAGGGTTAGCACGGGCTATTTATAGGCATCAGTGAAAAGGAGGAAGCCTTATTCGGCTCTCTCCTGCTGTTCGCTGCAGGTAGGAGAAGCTCGCAGGGTTTCAGCAAAATCTCTGCCATCTCTTGACCAAACTGGAATTATCACCGGGGGACAATTGCACGGCAGCAAGATAAATCAGTGCTAGTACAAAATGACTTGGAATGATGAAACCATTTGATTGATTGTGCTGCTGGACTGCAGCAGCCAACGTAGCTACAAGTACTTTCTTTTCCTTTCTCCCTGCATCCTGAGAGCAAAGCAAGTGACAAGCTGTTATCCCTGGTGGAACAAACGTTCTTTTTTATAGATCAGTTATCAAAATTGCTGCTTGTTTTGCGACTGACTCACACAGAGCTCTCTGACATCTTTCATTTTCGTAAGGAGGAGGTGCCTGTTGATCGACTTCACGGTACAATTTGACCACTTCACCAGAAAGACAACCCCTCGGTTCCAGGGACCAGGCCTGAAGGTGATGAGAGTTTTAGGACTTGTTTCAACACAGCCAAGGTTTCACCTTTTGCACTGGTGTACATTTTAAGCAGCTTCTGACTTTGCACTCCAAGCCCAATGTTCATAAAAGCAACGAATACCACTGAAGTGACTGGAATTGCAAAAGAAGACTGCTGCACTTGGCATGAACCCCCTCTCCTACTGCATCCACCTCTCGTGTGTGCCCTGTGGCACTGGCCACAGATAGAGGCTCCAAAGGGGCTCAATCCCCTCATTAGGTTACGTGATTTACTAGCACTAATGATGTAGAGGCAAAGATGACACCAGATCAAGGGCATGACCTGAAAGGATGCAGGTTCAGGCTCAGGTGTCTGCCTGTGCAGGAGATCATGATGAAATGTGCCTGTCACAAGAACTACACACTGTGATTATCTTTCAGCAGCCCACTATTGTAAACTGCAACAACCTCTGGGATTTTGGTGCCATAAAACCTTTAAATCATAGCGCTGGCAAACTCCTGGAACAAGCAGCAGCTGAGCTCTGGTGTTTCAGTTTAAAATCACAGAATAAGTTGTAGGGCTTTCCTATGCTTGTCACATTACAAGTCTGTCGTGTATCTCTTGGACTGAAAAAAAAAAAAAAAGAGTGTCATTCAATTACTTACATGCAGCAACAGTTAACAGAATGCAAAGAGTGACTGTTTCCTTTTTGGTTGAAATCTGACAGCAAAGTGCTTTGTAATCCAAAATACCCAACACACATCCAGTGATTTTTTTTTTTTTGTCTTATCAAATCCATGATAAACACTCATGCCTGAAACACTTGATATTTACTGCAGCAAAGAAATTGTCGGTGAGAAGTTTCAAGCTTACACCTTAAATGGATAATAAAAATGCAAAGCCTTGAAATCCGCTGGGCTAGAACCTTTAGCAGGGAAAACTGCTACTGGGATTTGTGCAAAGTTCAGTCTGGAGTAGAGGCCCATGACTTTCAAATGGTGGAAATCCTGCCTGCAAAGGGGGGCTGGTCTATAACTTCATGCATGAACAAGCAGAACTTAGGCTGCGATTCACTTGCACCTTTTCTGTGCCTTTAGAAATGAGCATAATTCCACTCGCAGTTGAAAATGGGGCTTCAGACACTCTAAGTATAACCCCAAAACACTGTGGTGCTGTTTGAAATAAGGTGATAATTTGAACAGGTTATATTAAAAGGTAGGTTGGGAAGTCAGAATAAAGGCATTTATTTGTGAGACAACTGTAAATAGACTTTCCACTCTTCTGTTCAATATTTAACTGGGTTATAATAGCATTTAATGGCAGAAAAAAAATCAAGACCAGCTATTAACATATAAAAATAAAGCAACTTCTCCTTGCAGCTGTAAAACATTGGAGGTATTTCTATCTCAAGCCTTTGCCTATGCACCAAAGCAGCTACTGGTGCAAAAGTGAAAGGTTTCATGAATACCATGTACATCTGTGCAGCTGTAGCTCTTTCAAAGCATGACCCCAAGAGCTTGAACAGATGATGAGGAGTCTCATGCCAGGAAGGCTCCCCTTTCTGAAAGCTGAGCAGAGCTTCTGTCAGCCAAACGGCTGAATTCTATCCTACAAAAGGGGAGTATGGGGATGGAGAGAGGAGACAGTCCCTTGTGAAGGCACAGATCCAGTCAGGAGAGAAGACTGGTTGACGTATGGTCCTCCCCTTCCCTCTGGCTACTGCCACTGGTACACTTTAACCCTTTGTGTTGAATACAGGGACCGTGACTTGGCTTCCTTGCAGAACAAGGTTCTTCCAGCCCCAATGTTCCTCAGCATCATGCTGAGTTATCAGATGTGGAGGTGATAACCTTGTGGTGGGGACAAAAACTAGGACATGCTTCCCTTGGAGGGGGTTCAGGGCAGTAGCTCCAGCACATTCTGGCACATCCCACCTAGCTGAAAGCTCTGCTGTGGCTTGCTGTGGAGAGGCAAGGGCACAAGGCAGCAAAACACACACCTTGAGTCTGCTGTGCCTGTCATGGCAATCCTCCCAGCAGTATTCACCAGGGCTGTGACGAATCGATGACAACATGCACCTTTGCCAAGAAGGGTGGAAGCTGGGAAAGACACCACACCTTGTTGAGGGGCTCCAAAGGCAGCATAAAATAACACCATCCTTTGCAGCAGCTTCTGCTAGGCATCAGGCAGAAAGCCCAGTCTAAAGTTAGACCCTTATTAACCTCCATGGCAAAGCACTTGCAGAGCTATATTTGTAGGCATCTAGAAGATCTATTTTTGTTTATGTTTTCGAGTCTATTTAATTACCTTGGTGAAGTTAACAAATAAAGAAACGGCCTGCTGCTTCTGAATGGAAGAGCTGCAGCCTATCCTGAATGTCTTCCCTTGGTTGCCAAGATCCGTTGGTCCGTGTCTTTTATACATTTGAAATCAGTCAAATCTTTTCACTATCCCCCCTCCACTTTTTTTTTTTCCATATATCTATTCCATTTTCACAGGTGACAGAATACAGTGACAGCTTTGATCTTACTGGAGATAACCGTATGTGGGTAGGTTCTTTTTCTTGAAATGCAGACTGGGAGTGGATCCAGAGGTCAAGCCAGAAGGTTACATTCATCTGAAAACACCATTTAAAAAGAAATTCCTTTGTTCAGCTTCTATATGTCTGTGGATGTGAATCTTGAAATACCTAGCTGTGAAAGCTGCTCTCTGTATCACGATGTTCCAAGTCTTAAGAAAACTGAAGTTCAAAGAGAAGGGAAGACTAAGACAGTTGGGTTTGTAGCTGTGGAACAAGAGCTTCCTTTGCCACATCAAAAGCGCTGATAAAAGCAGTCCACCAATTCAGGATAGAGGATATTATTTGATCTAGTAATTTGACAGCCTGATAGCATTAATACAAAGATCTCCTTTTTCACCCCATTACAAGATTGATTTTGTGCATTACAGAGGAGTTTAAAACGCCCAAACTGCAGCTAATCAAAGCTCTAGTGTGTATGAAGCTCCTGTGTGTCCTCTGAGGTCTGATTTTTCACGTGTTTTTTTGCAACCACGAAGCTCTTTAAGCAGTGAAACCCGACAGAATTTGTGTGAAATCCACAAAAAAGGGATCTATACCCCACAGACTTTTCAAAACGATGCAGATTTATTGCAATCTATATGGGTTCTTCCAGCTACCAACACCTAGGATGCATAATGCAATCTGTATTTTCCTTTTCCAAGGGAATGTCATGACCCTTACGGTAATGGAACTTGATTTAATTTGGGCAAGGTATGTGTGCAGCTGATGCTACGGTGGGAAGAGACTCAGGGAAGACAAAACCTTCTCCATTTACATGGCCTCTGAAAGAACTTAAAATTGAGTCTCCCTGACAAAAAGCTGATCTTTCTTTCCCTCATGCTTCTCCTCACAGGGGCTGTAGTTCCTCATGATGGGGGGTGTGAGCTTCTTTTTCTTAACTGGAGGGTAAAGTATCTGGAGTGAGAGAACCCAGGACAGAGCAGAAGGAATTTTGCTCTTCTAGAGCAGGGGGGAACCCAGATGCTCCAAGAGAAGTACCAGCGATACCATCTCAATAGAAGGGGAGTCAATAAAAACACTCTGCTTGTGACCAACACTGCTGCTGTCCCCACCACTCCGAAGGAGCAGCAGGTGGGACAGAATGTTCACTTATTCCATTAGCTATTATATTACATAGATACGAAATTATCTCTTGAAGACATCAAGTCAAAATGTAGAAAGACACCTGCCATTTACCGCTGTTACATTTTTTGCAATTAAGAACCATAAAAAGCAGTAGGTTGTGGGTTTGGTTTTTTTTTAAAGAAACAAAATCAATGAGCAGAATAAAAGCAGCAGACATGGGTGTTGGGCAGACGTGCTTCTAGAGGCCTGTGCTGGGCCGAGCTCTAATTGCAAACGATCACCCAAGTGAGGTAGTGCCACCTGATTCTTTCTGACGAGACCACTCCCGAACTGCTGCCAAAAATCCCTCCGTACGCCACTCAAGCACTTCAAGACAATGGCAGAATAATGACAGGTCTGTGAAATCTGCTGGGACTGACAGTTCTTATTGTTCTGCAAACTTTTTGTGATGCGCAGGAGTTTTCAGATTAGCCCTGCACGACGCTGAACAAAACGGGTGTCAAGCACATCAACGGGCTTTTCACGATTCGCTCCTCTTTTGTTTTACCGCGGGTCTGGTTTTGTCCCGTGCTCGGTGCTGCTTTGTTGGATGCGCTCGCTGTTGGAGATGCCAGCGTGCGTGTGCTGAACAGGGAGAGAGAGCTGTCTGTGTCTCGGTGTGATGTTCTGTGCAAGCTAAGTCCTACCACGGAGTCATTTTTTTTCTAAAAATGTGGGGTTTTTTCCAGAGGAAAAAAAAAAAGGAGCTGCTCTCATTTGAGCAGTTCGTCTCATCTGGAGTTACAACTGTCTGCGATTCACCTGGATATAAATACACCGAGCCACCTAAAGAAGAGTATTTGGTTTCTAGTTTGTGCCAAAATTGTACCTGCTCGCTGGAAAAATGGGGTTAAAAGCAAAAATGCAACTGAGGCAGAACTGAAGACTGGTGGCTCTAGCAGCTGTTTAGCCAGAACATGAATGGTCACAACATCTTTACTGAAACTGAAGGAGGGTTAATATCCAGGGAATGAAATACTCAAATACAGTACTTCTAGATGCATATAAAGCCTCCCTTCTGGATTTCTGCTCTACACTTCCACTATAGATGAATAGATGGGAATGAGGGTCTGAGCGCAGACAAAGGATAACCCATTAAGTTTAAAGCCCATGGAAACAAGTCAAAACCTGTGGAATGCCCATTCCACTCAGGTTTTCAACCAACTGTGGCTGAGGCAAATAAAGAGGAAAAATAACCATCTGCCTTTGTAAAATTCTTGCTCTTCCAAGAAAAACGTACACGTAAGACTGAAGATGGGATCAATGTCTGCTGGCTTCTCACGTAAGTTGACGAAGATGTGCCAATTTAGTCTGGAACCAATCATTTTAGATGACATAAGAGCCTGCTGAACCAAGTCTTTCCCAATGCAACCAATTAAAGTTACCCCAAGATAGCATTTTTCAGCTTCTGCATTCTCCCAGAGAGAGCTGCCAGAGTGCCACCGTTCTCACTGAAGCCTACTCACTCCTCTGTTGCTGGAACTCTTACAGCCTGGAAAGCTGAAATGCCTCTCCCACATAGATCATACCTAAGCACTAATGACAAGTCACTGTTCTCTGCACCCTCAGGTCACAAATCTAACGCAAGCGTGGCTTTGAGTGCAACACCAGTTCTTCTATCTCAGGCACTGCTGTGCTTGGAAGCTCTCAAACAGACGGATCCAATGCACTACCCAAAGCTTAGCAGTTACAGCCTCCCTCCCTCCCTCTTTATCTGCTAAAGCAGAGGGACAGACAAACAAACAAATCCCTCCAAACAAGGTTATGGGAGATAGAGAACCTCTATCACTCACACAGTATTTGTCTAATGCTATCGACTAAACTTGAGAGGTTTCTGTTGTTTGAACTACATCTCTGGAGTGCTAACAAGAGCTAAAACATCATCTTAAGAGTTGTGATGACCTTAAAAGACAATGATCTCCTAGGCTTTGACGTTATCAATCAGAAAATAAAGCAGAAGGTGGTAGCAATAAAATTAGCACCAGAGCTTCATTTTGTTGCATCCCAAAGGATGCCCAGCCTGGAGCCAGAACAAACCATGTCCAGGTGTGCAGGAGTCCAAGCTCTCTCAGAGCTTTTTATGGAATATCTCAGCCTAGATCAAAGCATCCACCTCCAAGATGGGCAGTGGGCACACCTCTCTGCCTAGACTGCTGCGCATGGTGGGATTTTCAGCTACATCGGTGCTAAGTAAATAAAAATGAATGATACAAGTCCCTGGGGAAGGTGACATAGTAGCTAAATACCTGCTTAATTTAAAAAAAATTAATTCTTGGCACTTGCATCACTGCTAAACAAAAAATAAGTAGTGCAATAAGAGCTAAGTTACCTCTTTTTTGCATAGATTAGGAAAAAATTACTGTGTTTTTTAAGCCCAGTGCCATATGATGCCTGAGGCCAACATTTCAATAAAAGGAGACCCAAACATCCCTGGGAAACACAGGGAGAAGTGACTTATATCTATGTCTTCAGAGAAGGCAGTAACTCAAGCTTAACGAAGGGTCCTCCTGCATTTGCAATACATCGGGTTAAACATTCGAAAAGTACACAGAGGAGCTCAATGCAGCCTTCAACAGACACTCTCACTGTACAGATGCCCTGAATTCTGTGTTCCGTATTTTTCTGATTCACTTTGATCAAACAGTTCTTGAAAACACCGACAATTCTTTTCAGCACCAACCTCTGAGGTGATGCCAATTCCTTCAGCTAAAGGGTCCACGGACACACCTTCCTGCCACAACCAGCAAGGCAGTTTCTCAAAAGCAAAGCTGACCAGTTAAGCTGTATCTAAAAGAAGAAAATAAAATCACACCCTCAGCCTGAGCTTTCCAGGCAGCAATGTGATTGCCCAGCAGCTCTCAACACTAGGAAAGCAAGTTCTGCATTTAGTTCCAAAACGAACACAAGGCATCAAAAATGGATCCCTAAAAAGCAGCCAGCTTCATATGATGCTTGTACCTAGTTGGGTTACTATGAAATTCCCGATACACATGAAAGCAGGCAGAGTGAAAATACAGAAAGTTTCTTCTAAATCTTTTTGCTCCTATTTCTGTTCTTTTCCCTACATAATTTTCACACACCAGATAAGATGACTACAGACTCTGAGAGGCTTAAGCAGAGAGCCATCCGTGAGCTGCGTGCAGCAAAGCTCCCAGTCCAACCTGATAAAACATGAACAATGCTGAGCCGAATGCATGGCTGGTGTAACTCAAGTAACCCCAGAGGGTGACCGAGGGACAGATCTGCACACACACACACACCCCCACACACACACCCTCCCCCCTCCGAAATATACTGTTTCTGCTTTACAGGATCAAAAGCAGAGTCCCGATGGGCAAAGGAATCAACTTCTAACTCACGCCTCGTAACGGTGAAACAGGAAACTCTCCGCACTTCTCACGTACTCACCTGGTTCATCACCAGACAGGAAAGCTTTGGAACAAAATGTGGTTTTCAAAAGCCTCTTCCAAAGAAGAAATTTTTAAAACCAGGAGCATAAAAGGGCGGCAAAAGCAATGATTCTCTACGCTGAGCACAGCAACGAATGACGAGCGACTCGTGCTTCCTCGGCTCCAGGTCTGAACTAGCCTTGGACAAACCATTGCAACAACGTGCCTGTTGTCATCACACCGACACCACAGACGCTGCAGGTACACTGGGGCACCTCAGGCTTCCGCGCCTGCAATATCCCGCTCCGTGTGGTTTGCTTTCCTTTGCAAAAGCAGAGGCGTTCTGAAACGCCTCGGAGAACGCAGCATCCTTCCCCAGCCTAACCTCGATGAGGCTGAACAGCCACCAAGGCGACGCAGACAGCAACGGGTTTGTCCGAAGCCTGCAGCCACGCGCGAAACAAACCCCAAAAAGCCTTCCCGCTCTTTGCGGTTGTTCCTAACTCGCTCGACACCAGTTATTCAGCTGTGCCCGGGCTGGAAGAGCAGGATAAAGTACCAGGCTGTACTTACAGACATCCCGTAGCTCCATCGCTCCCGATGACAAATTCGCCTCCCACACGACAGCCAGCGAATGACTTAATGTTGCTTTTTGCGGCACGCGCAGCGCGCGGCAGATGGGCTCCGGTGAAGCTCTCTCACCAGATCCCTCCTCGGCCGAGCCATGGGAGAGGAGCGGCCCCCCCTCCTTTGCCCACCTTCGCCCGCTCTCCCGGTCCCCGCGCTGCCGGGGCCAGCGTGTAGCTTTCGCTTATGTCACGGGGACCCGAGGGCCCGTCAGGCTCCCATTGGCACGGCCGGGCGGGAGCAGCCAATCGCAGCCCGCTCCTGCTTCAGGGAAACTCCTGCCCATTTAGTTAGCATCTCGGGAAACCATCTTTCCAAGGAAAGCCACGCTCCCGTAGCATCTGACCATCAGGTGGGGGGGGGGAAGTAAATAAGCCAGAGCTCCCCATCCCTGAGTCCCAACCCTCTCGCCTGGTGACTCTTTCCCAGCCAGGCAGCGCCGGTGGGGACCCGGCCCCGCGTCCACCTCGCTGGGGGCCGTGGGGGAGCAGCCGGAGCAATTACTCGCTCCATCGCCATGGAAACAGCCTGGATGCAGTGGGCTGGATTTGTGTAGCACATCTGCTGCCAGGCTCATAATCAACTGCAATCTCATCTTTTTTTTTTTCCTCTCTCCCCACCCCCGGCTCTCGCTGCTTATTTGATTGCGAGTTTTCTTTCTCTTTTGGTCGACGCTGGGAAAGTACACACAGACAGAGCCGTGCACACGCTGACCTTCCCCCTGTGCAAACACACCACGTTACACGTATGTGTATGAACGTATGCACACGAGAAGCAGTCACTTGTATGCATTTGCTAAAGAGGTACCTTTACCCCCCCCAGTTCCTTGCCCCGTTCCCCTGGGGCAGGGGGAGTGTGAGCAAGCAGCTGCATGGTCTCTGGCTGCTGGCCAGCTTCAAACCACGACGGTACCCGAGTAATTCACATTACTTGTATTGCAAGTTTGAGTAATGGACCAGCACGAGACAAGGCCGTTGTACGGGCTGTCAAAATGCTGCATTTCACTTGCCAGTTCCACAAACTGCTTCTGTCCAAAATAAGGTCAAAATCTGACGTGAGTATTGTGAAACTTGCTGCACAATCTGCTGTTCCGCTAGCGGGCTTCCAAAATTATATTTGGCACCCACAAACTGTGACCTGAGACTTCATGCAACTGATTTCTGCACCGGATGTTCCCTGTCCTGACCAGGGCCTGATGAAACAAGCCACCAGGAAAACTTCCAGCACGAAAGAGTCGTTACCCATGGACATAAATCTCTGTCTTCCCTCCTGACAATATGAGAAAGGAGAGATGAGTAGGATAGAAGAGGAAAGGCAACAACATTGCAGAGAGAAAGAAGATTCATAGGCCAGCAATGAAATCAGCAAAGGGACTTGGCCGTTGGGGGTAATTTCTGTCTGCTCCTCAGACTTTCTCTGGGACACCTGAAAAAAATAAATCCTTTATTCTCTTCCTGCTGCTGTTACCAAAACTGCAAAAATGGGGAGAATACCTAAATGCATCCATTTAAACTACAAAGATAAGCCCAGAGACACTATGAGACACTTGACACACTACTATAATGGTGTCAGAGAAGACTTTCAGATGGAAAAAAAAGATGTTCCTTTCATGAACATTTACTTTAATTTATTTAACTAAAAGAAGAATAAAAACTGAAGGCTTTACTGAATAGCAGTGTTTTAAAGTGCATCATGACAGAGCCTTGCAAGTGGATTCCCAAGACCTCCTTGTATAATAAAGGCCACTTGTTGTTAAATGTCTTCTGTCTGGGTCTAATCCAGAGTCCAGGAAGGTTCTTTGAAGCCCACTGGATTAGTGCTCAAGAGCAAGGCCAAGAACAGAGAGCTACACCAGGAGATGTGGCTTTTCAGGGCATTTGTCAATCCATTCTCATTTCTGACAGAGAAATGAGCTTTTAAGAGAACTGTATTTTTTAATGGCTCAGGGTGCCATAAGGATTCACTTCATGCAGTGCTGTACTTCCTCATCTTCCTTTACTGCAGCACCATTAATCATTACCTGGAGCTGGCAGGCTTTCGTGGTCACTCTTTCAGTTCTGAAACATGAAACTGTGGAAAGATGTTCAGTGTGCATTTCAGGGGAACAGGGGCTAATTAAAAAGCCCAGATTTTCTGACGGGACTTGCTGGGGAAAAAAAGTCATCATCCAGTTCCACTCCTCTCCCACCCCTCCTTCCACCTAAATGACACGGGAGAGAGGGTGGTTTGAGGGTGTGGAGCACACCTTGTCATTTGCTTGTGTACAGTTCCAGCGTTCATTTCAGTTGCTGTTTTTGTCACAGAATCACAGAATCATTCTGGTTGGAAGAGACCTTTAAGATCACTGAGTCCAGCCATTAACCCAGCACTGCCAGGTCACCACTAACCCCTGTCCCTCAGCACCACATCTCCACGGCTTTGAAACCCCCGCAGGGATGGGGACTCCACCACTGCCATAGGCAGCCTGAGCCAGCCCTTGACAACCTTTATGGGGAAGAAATTTTTCCTCATGTCCAACCTAACCCTCCCCTGGCACAACTTGAGGCCACTTCCTCTTCTCCTATTGCTTGTTCCTTAGGAGGAGAGACCGATCCCATCTGGCTCCAACCTCCTTTCAGGGATCTGTAGAGAGCGAGAAGGTCTCTCCTGAGCCTCCTTTTCTCCAGACTCAAAAACCTTGGTTCTCTCAGCCACTGTTGTCAATATGTAGAGCTTAAAATAGTCACACAAACCATAAATACATAAAATGCTACTGGACAACAAAAAACAAGCGTCACATTCCTAGGGGGTTTCTATACCCACATAGTTTTAAGCCAATATTAAATCGGAGAGTTTCCTCATCAATTAAGTTGTTCCTCTCCGTTGTACGATACACAGAGTTCACAACTCTCCATCAGGCTGTGCTTTGTTTAGCAAAGCACTGCTACATGCAAACACAATGATTATCAGTGCAACTTTGAGGCATCTGGAGAAACCTTCCCTTGGCCCAGTTTCCCAAACTCCTCAACTGCATTTCACTCACTGACAAGGGAGAAGACTGCATCCCACACTAGGGCAACCAGTGAAGAGCTCAGAAGACCCATTTTTAAGGTCTTTTCCTGACATAAGAAAGGAACAGAAGTGACAGAGATCTCTGCTTCTGATTGCAGCAAGCTGTTGGATTTAACTTTTAAGGAACCTCACCCTTTGTCTCTGTCTTTTCTTAGTAATCTCCACTGCAAATTGCATTTCTTTTCCTCCCAAGGTTGCAGTGTGAGCATAAATAGACTTAAGAACTTTACTGCACTCCAAAGCAGGACAGGGCACAAACACCTAAGAAAGCTTTTAAGGGAGATCAGAAATTCAAGGCTAGAAAAATCCAGGCAATTTCAAAGCAACATAATAAACAAGATCTGTGAAAAATTCTGCTAAGACAGCGGGATAAAATGTTCAACCAAAAGGATCAAAGATTTCCAGGAAGACTTCACACTGAAGCTGCTACTTGCCAACCTGACAGCAGCTCTTGGCAGTACATTGACCTCTGAATGTGGGAGCTGAGGAACAATAAGCAGTGACACAATGCTTACTCATCCCTCTAGACCATGGGTTTTACTTTTTTTTCAGCCTAGATACCTAGATGGGGAGGGATGATGGTGAACCTAACACTTCTCAAGTCATAGTTCACTCCCAGTGACTGCTTTTCCACTGCCATAAATTACCTGTAAATTCTCAGTAAACTTCCCAGCCCCTTGAGAAGTCTGTTTGTAGGAGCAGCTGATCTGCACCAGGAACAGCTAGTCCTATTCACTTACTCCAGGAATAGCTACACATTTCCCTTCCATATCTGTATTCTTAACACAGCAACTAGGACCTGGGCTGTAGATAATACAAGCAAGTATTTTGGAGACTTTCAAGGCCACTTACTACATTTAGTCTGGTTTTGCCCAAAACCTGGTATCAGAAAACCTTATGCTTCCTTTATCAGAAGCCACCTCCACACTTTATTTTAAACAAAAACTCCCAAACCTGTTCGTTTGCTTTCTAATATTATTGCACCTGAAAGAAGTTTTTTGATAGCAACACACAAACACAAATTAAAATGCTGGGCTAAAGCATAAAAAGGTATCTATCCTTTCTGCCAGTAAAGACAGCCCTACTACAAACCACAAAGCTTATCTGACTAGGATACCAAGTGATACATAAGCTGCTGAAAACACTGTCAGGACCACAGCTTTGCAAATCAGATTAGCCATGACCTTCAGAGGTGATCTGCCACCAGAGCTCCCCAGTCAGTCTGTATGACTTACAAAACCACAGAACCTTTCCTTATGCAAGGAATGTATGGATTGGATTCCCACCATCCGAGCACGCTGTGCAACGTGCACGTTCAATAATCACTACCTTCTCCCACACTTCAAACACAGGGAGCATTCAAGTCTCTTCCTGCACCCCTGGGCAAGCTGTCCCCCTGCTGAGGATGCAGACGTATGTTAAAAGTCTTCGAGATGTAGGGAGGTGCACTGCAGAAAATCTCCACTTTTCTTATACAAATGAAATTAGAGCTTTATAGTTTCGTGTAACAGTCTTGGACATAGACAACAGCAGTCTGGATGATGACTCTCTAGGGGTGTTGAATTTGCAATGCTTCTTCATCTTCTCTGACAACTGCAGTTCTTCAGCTAAGCCAAAGACAGCCTACAAACAATCCTGAGATTGACTACAGACACTGACAGGAATATTTCTCAGTTTTCCTATTGCTAAATGATTATACGTAGTCTGGGTGGTGAAAGGAGACTTCCTAGTCTAGACAGCATGACTGTAGGCTCTATTTCCACCTCCAATGTTAATTCCAAGAAGATCTAAAATGCCTCGTGTGTAATGAAGTATCAAAATAAACCCCATCTTAAAAAAAGCAAACAAAAAACCACAGCAAGCCCCCACAACCACACACAAGAAATGTGGTGTAAAGAAAAGGAAGAAAGAGAAACTGGGTTGCTCAGAGGAAGACTGCTGTGTCACAGCAAATAGATGTAAGTCAGATAGAGTTTGATATACACACACACAAGAGAAGAAAATTATTTCTAACTTTGACACTGGGAATGGCAGAGCCCTATTTGACGACCAACCTCAAGTGATGTTTAGGTTTGGAGGCAGCGTCATATACAATCATAGTACGTTTGTATAGCTATCGTATTAAAAAGAAAACCCCAACCTTAAAATACACAAGCCCCTGCAGCTGTCTGCAACCTTTAAGTCTTGCCATTTCAAACATTCACAGCAGCTATGCAGCGTGAGAGGGCACTGAGGAATTACACATCAATTATAATAAAACCTGACAGGAGATAGAGAAAGGTTTTGCAGAAGACATCACCGACTTCAAGATGACTCACATGGCACTCTGAAGCACACAGCTGAGGGCCACAGAAATCGCCTTGTGAGCTTCACAAATTCCAGCGTGCTCAGCCTATGGAAGTGCTACCTGCCAGGTCTCTCACGTATTCATCACCCACGGCTGGGGGTAGGATTTCCCCGCTCCCCCCTTTACACCCTTTGTTCAAATGGGTATCATCAAACCACCCTGCAACACGTTGAGAGCCTTTTCGGTCATGTCACCTTCCTCTCAGCTCTCTCATTCACTCACTTGCTTTAGGGAACCCGTGGCCGGGATGGAAACATTTCCCATCACTACAGCGTTTTACCCACAACATTCTTCTACCTTTAGCTCCTTCTCAGCTCGTGCTCTACCGAGACTGCCAAACAGGCAACACAAGCTGGATTTATCTGCAATCCAAACAGTCGGAGACTTTCCTTTAATGCTTGATCTCCGTAGCATGGGAACTGGGGAATGTACATTGTACTGCTAACACTGTTGAGACAGATGATGCCGTGCCTCTCCTACAGGCATGCACACTCCCCTCTGCCTTATTCATTTGCACACTGGAGTTTTTCTTCTTCTGGAAGACTCCGATTAAATCTTTACTCGATCGTATGAAGTGGCGACAGAATGATTTTCTGCTTTTAACAAAACCAACGAGCAATAGGAGGGACAAAATGAAGGAAAAATTCATCTATCTCAGGTATCTGAACTCACTCTGACGCTGTCGTGGTTCACTGTTTAAATAAAGATGCACGACTATTGATTTTAAAAAAACCCACGTTAATTACATAAATAGGTACTTAGGAACTACTTAAACAGGAGATTATTTACCCCATTGACTGTAGAAGCCCATGTGTCAGCACATCTGCTGCACAGGAAGATTAACTGTGTTCACACAAACCTCATGCTCTCTTTGGCTAACAGGGAAGAGGTGAGTAGTGCGAGACGTGAAGCACGGCCTTTGGGTTTGACCCAACAGGGACTGGCACAATGGATGACGTCAGCAAACGTCCCTGGATTTCTAAAACCCCTGTATATACCTAGGCATTCTGGAAAAAGAATTTCTGGATTTCTAGTCAGGACAGTTTTCTATGCATGTGTTTTAATTTCAAAAGCATCCGCTCTGTCTTATTTAAGAGTAACAGACACCCAGCAGCCTTTAGAGGAATGGTATTAATGTGATTATGCACCTTTAAGACCAGAATGATAATGCTGGTTGATGATGTTTAAAGAGAGTGTACCAAAACCGGCTCAATTACAGTTACTCTTGCCTTGGTTCACTTTCTGAGCTGCTCCTGAAGGACCTGCAGACCATTATTTTAATAGCTGTTGATAAGGGCCCATCCACCATCTATCCCAGTCATTTCATGCTACTTTGGCTTCACAGGCTTGCAGGGAAGGATGAGTGTCAGGAGGCTCTGGAGGTGCAGAAAAGGATTACCAAGACTTCAGTTAATGAAAAGAACAGAAAACACAAGTCTTGTTTCCAGGCCCAGCAAATGCACAACAAAGTTTCTTGAGAAGAAGCAGCTCTGTCTGCTTCTACCTCACGAAGGCATGAAAGTCAAATTAATGCTCACAGAAGCTGAATGAGCAGTTAGGGCTGTTATTTTTTATTTTTATAGTTATTTTTTCACAAGTATACTCTAACAAGAGCGATTTACCCAGTGGGCACTTGGCTTTAGCTCGAAAGGACGGTATCTTCCATACCCTCATGCGACAACTGAAAGCACACGAAACAAGCCACTGAGTATCAGTCTCTTGCAGCAGGCATCTGTTCCCATGGGCTTCTGAGCCTCCCTTGGCTAAGCTGGGCTTTGCAAACATCCCCTTCTCAAAGACATTCACAGCCGCTCTTTCGGTCCCTCTACATGGAAATGTGCAGCCAAATATACCTACCCCCACCACGTGTCGCACGCACAACAGAAGCGTGCCCACACACGCCCAGTCACAGCCAAATGGAGTAAAAATAACCTTGCGATATAAATAGGCTTGGTGAAATGAAGTCTCTTGCTTAAATAAGCTGACATAAATACTCTTTCTTTTATGCTGCCTGTTGCATCTCATGTTTAAGTCCGGGAAGTGGTGACCGTGTTGGAATGACTACAGAAACCCCAGCAAAGCACCTCAACACCCCACTCTGGAAGTCAACAGATAAGAGGGACAGTGAGCTCAGCATCCTGATATAACACATCACCAGGGAAGGTTTTGTGAAAAAGGAAAAAAAGGCAGGCAACTTTTTGTGTGTGTGTCTCTGTGACAGAAAGGTAGATAAATATTAGTGAGACAGGCAGTAAGAAATTGCAAACGATCAGGGGAGATCCTTGAACATCAAAGCAGCAGCCCACACAAAACTAAAGTTATAAAAATAAACCTTAGATTCTCAGTTGCATAGGAAAAAAAAATTAAATAAAAAGTCTTAGCAAAGGAAAAGTAACTTTCCCCAGAAAAGGAAAAGTTACCTTCTGCTCTTTCTCTCCATCTTTGGAAGGACACCAGGTGACTGTCCATACCCCTCACTGTGCTCATGTCTGTGTTCATCAATATAGCTTTATGGACATTTTCTGTCTCAGCCTTTTCAAAACATTTCAAGTTAAGGCTGTTTTCTCTGAAGATGGGTAGGAAGGACCGGCTGTCAGAAAGGACTCTTTGAACCTCCCTCCAGCAACCCTGCTTCACATTCAGCCCACACACCAGGCCCAGCTCCATCAATGCTCTAGCTCATTTTGTCAGGGCTGGTGCATCTGCTCAGAACTTCCTTCCCACTAATGAGTCTCTCTCTCTAATTGATCTCCAAAGTACGTATTTCCTCAATCATCCATGAGCTGAAGATGCTGTCAATATCTCAGCACAGTCACGCTTGCCATCTCAGAAGTAAATTGCACCTTCTGCTCGCTCTCTTAACAGTTGGACTTAATGATATATGAAAGAAATGTTTTTACAGTGAGGGTGGTGAAACCCTGGCCCAGGTTGCCCAGAGAGGTGGTCAATGCCCCATCCCTGGAACCATTCCAGGTCAGGTTGGATGGGGCTCTGAGCAACCTGCTGTAGTTGCAGATGGCCCTGCTCACTGCAGGGGTTTGGACTGAATGACCTTTAAAGGTCCCTTCCAACCCAAACCATTCCATGATCTTAAAAGGTCTTTTCCAACCTAAAAGATTCTATGATTCTTCACTGAACTCTCTGCAAAACTGTAGGTGAAATAAAGACTTCATCTTCCAAGTGAAGAGACAAATTTATAAAGGTCAAGTAACGCAGAGGCAGATGCAACAGTGGGTACAAACTCCAAGTTTTCTTCTCCCTTCATTCCCCAGTTTGTGAAGCGCAAACATTCGCAGAGTGCCGAGCCAGCAGTATTTCTACCTGTTACACTACTGCTTTAGTCAGGGTTGGACCAGTTTCAGTCCATTAATGCTTTTCTTTAAAAACATTTCAGAATTGGTTTGGGGGGGGGGGGAGGATATTTTGAAAGATTTCAGTCTTCTTTAATCATGCAGGGATATATTTTCAACGCAGTATGCCAGGAGTATTCCACGTGACTCCCATTCATGTTAAAATTAGAGTCACCAGAATAAACCCCATATGCTGCTTTGAAAAGGTACTGCAATGTGTCCAAGGAAAATTTCCACAGCTTAATGGTGCTTGTACAATTTTTCTGCCTGTTTTTCTTCCCTTGATTCCTGAATATATTTTAAATAGCTTTTTATTTTATTTTATTTTTTTACTTAATAACATTTTGTACTATTTGGAAAAATAGAAAGGAGTGATTTGCTGGTTATCTTGTTTCCTCCCCAGCATTTTTATTTTAAAATTATCCGTTTAATGAGAATAGCTCTGCTTTGGAGTAAGCAAAGCTTCCAATATGCCTGGGTTTTGATACGGTCACTGTAGGCAAGCTTTCTATTGGAGCCGCAGCCTGCGGCGAGATCTGGCTGCCTTTCACACCTGAGCTGTTGTCCTTTCCAGTGGTGCTCAATATTTTTGTCTTAGCCTGAACCTAATTTTCACATCTGGACAGCAGGGAACTTCATTTCCGGAAAGGCTGAGGCACAATCTCTTCTTGGCAATAACAGCACCGCTGCTGGTGCCACAGCCAGGCGATGCGCACGGACAGGTTTCCACGTTCAAGGTCCCAGCCTTGCCCGTGGATCTGCTGCCCAAGACAGAGCAGCTGTAGCAGCCATGGCAGCCACAGAAGCCCACCCACCCACCCAAAGCCAGCTGCGGTGCCGGGCTTGCCGCGAGCGCAGCTTGTCCTGGTTTGCCTTGGTGATCCCAGGGAGCTTTGCACGTGCTGCGCTCACGTACGCACATCCCGAGAAACAGGAGTGGATGATTCACTTTGTCATTTATAACCATAGTCATCCTGGGCATTTGAAGAGAGAGAAGAAAAAAAAGTTAATTTCTGACAGGTCCGGTTTTCTTGTCATTGCTCTCTTATTTTTACTGCTCACTAACGTTGTGCACAAGAGATTGTGCACAGAAAGAAAGTGCTAATGCCATCTCTTGATTTCTTCCTCATCCTTCTACTGTCCCAAATTGCAACACATTTTCATTTCGGCCATTGCAGTGCAGCAAGTACTGCATCTAACCCTTCATTACTTGAAGGGATGTAAACAAAGGAAAAGATTTCACTTAAATCTGGAAGGTGCTTCCATCTCAAGGAAAAAAAAAAAGTCTTCTTGCTAACAAAATTGTTACACAAGAAAGAATCCAAGACAGAGCTGTCATTAAAACACTGACAACTGAGGTGTGGGTGAAGCTCCCCCACTACTACTAATTTTCCAGGCAACACTTATGTATTCTTGTTATCCAATTAAAGTATCTTAACATCACCTTTCCTTTCTCCTTTTTCAACCTTTGTATGTTCTGTCAATTTAAAAGGTGGTTTCCTTTGGTCAGAAACCTGTTGCTTAAAAGAAAGGCTCTTGCTTATACTTGGTCCTAGAGGAACGAAGGTCACTGCAAAATCTTGTGTGCCACACTGCTGTAAGCGAAAGGCCACAGCTGCAGGGGGGAGCACACAGGACAGGTGACCCCAGACTGACCAGTGTGGGATTCCATCCCATGTATTTCATATTCAGTATAAAGCTGCAGGATAACAAGGGACAAGCCCCTTCTTCAATGGCTGGCATCTGAGGAGGACTCTGTTCTGCCTTCAATCCAAATCTGTGTGTTCCTGAATCCAGTCCCAAAGTCCAGATCCTGAATCTGTTTCCTGACGGCCACTGAGCCCAGCCTGGAACTTCCCCAGTTCCTGCTCCACAGCATCAGTGGAGACGATGACATAACTGCTATCAGAGGGGTTAGTTTTGTATATATTTAATTGTATTGTTATTATTTTTGTTAAAGTTATCTTAGTTTTCTTTTCCAATCCCAGAGTCTCTCTTATTCCCTTTCTCTTTAGCTTTGGGAAGGGAGAGGGGTTAATAGCAAGCACCAGTCGTTTGTCTAGTGACTGGCCCAGCCCTAACCCTTGACAACCAGTATCAGTAGTTAGGAATATTTTATCCTTACATACTACCAGTTTCCTTCACTGCAACTTGTTTGCTCTTCTTTCCCTGTGTACTCCTGAGAAGGTTATGAATCTTCTGTACGCCTTCTGGTTCAGATAGTGTAAGAAAGTACAACTGGATCCACACTCCTGCCCCCAGCCCTTTCCAGGATGAACAAACCTAGTACCCTTGCATTCCCCTCAAGCACCATGTGCTCCATCCCCTTTAATCCTCTTGGTACTCCTTTGCTGGACTAGCTCCATTCCATCAATCTCTCCCCATTACTGGAGCACAAAACTGAACACAGACTTCCAGCTGCTGCCTCACAAGCAGCAAGTTAGGGGGGATGATCCCTTCCTTTCACCTGCTACCTATGATTCAGCTAAGGCAGCCTAGCATGCAGTTAGTCTACATCACACAAGGGTGCACTCCTGATTCATGGTACTCATCAATACAGCAACCATCACACGAGGAAGCACCTCCAGTTATATTTGTAAAACATGAAATTAATCTCTCCGAGTCCTCGATTTGCATTGGCAATCACCCATCCTCAGCTTGCTGTGGTGCAGAAATTAATATCAAAGCTCTGGCCATCATAAAAACCAATACTAGATGCTGAAGTGTTACTCTAGTCCTAAAATCAAGAAGCGTAGAGAAGGAAATTAGAATCATCAAATTCTTTCAAATGATAATAACTAAAGCAAATTGAGCTGCTATGAAACATCCTGTTCTCTGGAGCTTAAAAGCAACAAGGCAATTAAAAAAAACCCCTAACCCATGCAAAGCTAAATAAGTTTTATGAAGAGATTTTCTTTCTTTTCTCCCCAAGTAGAACCACCACTTTGAAGATTTTGCTTTAGCTGGTACCTTAAAGACTTCACACGGCAAAGGGCCATTTAGGCCACGTATATAACTGAAGTCATTTGCAAGCTGCACACATACAATACCTTCTGTCTGAGGTTTATCTCCCAGATTGGTGAAGATAGTTCTTTTCTCTACATAAATTAAACTTTGCAGCCCACTGTATGCAGAATGAAGCTAGATAAAAGGATATCTGGTTCTCTGCCGGTGTTATTAAAATGCTGTGTGTTTACACCATTACTTGTGAGAGAGCTATATGGACAAAAAAAGCCCTGTCTTTTGAAGAATAAGTCATTAACACCCTCCTTAAGATAGGTGGGAGTGCTGTATGAGCCATGCCACTGCTCCAAAGAAAGGGGACAGGCAGAAGGAAAGGCTAGGAGAATAAATCCTGTTGGAGGTCAGACTATTGAACAGGGAGAGAGGCTAAAGGAAGCTTTACTCACAGAAATCCAGTAAGGTTTCTACATCCAGGCACTAGTTTGTGCTTTTAAAATATCACTTACCTGCCTTAAAATGCAGAATAAGTATCAGTTATATGACAATCAGTTCAATTCAGATTTAAAATACAAAAATCCCCAGGAAGAAAACAGCCCTTAACAACTTCCAAATCCCTAGCTTACCCAGAAAAGAGTTCTTGGAAGGAATCTGAGAATCTTGGCAACTATGAGATTCCATCCTTCATCTCTCACAGCTGATTTAAAAAAAATAAAGATGTTCCATTTTCCCACTTGGTGACTTTTGAGATGTTATTTTCACAATGAAGGGCTGATCAATTGCTTCTGAAGAAGCTGAAAGTGTAACCATGATACAGTAAGATCTGTAGTTTCCTCTGGACTTTTGGTTAAGTACAACAAGAAGTTCTATGAAGCCTTTATTATTCAAGCAAAATGGGTATAACTGCAATTTTGAAGTTCTTGCTGAGGTTCTTATATAAGCAACACAACAAAGATCATCTAGTTTCCCTGAGACAGAAAACTGATGCTTGAAATCTGAAGATACATCTCCAGAGAGAAAAACTACCATAAAATTCAAAGCACGTGTGGAAACTACTTCCCCAGACACTTCCACTCTTCTAGATGCAGACCTGACCTTCTTGATGCAAGGATGGTTCTCGAACATTTCATTTTCATGGTCATGGCACAAGTATCTTCAACTGCCATGGCAAGACTTTTGATCAGCTGCACTTCCCCCCTCCAAGGATTCAACACAATTTGGTACTTGTTTCTCCACTCGTCTCTGGTATTTGTGTTAATACACTCACACGGTATCCAATCTCTCTGCATTCCTGCCCTCAGCTTCTGAGGTGACACTCCTCAGCTTTCATATGTATTACTAGGGGCCTTGCTTCTCTGCCTGCCGTGACCAACATAAAAAGGTAACTTGAGGAACTGGGATGGAGCCTATCAATAAATTACCTTTCAGTCATCAATAAACTCACAACGTTTTTCACACGGCTAATCAAATTGGCAGCACAGAGGTGAAAAGGCAAAGAAAAAAGGGCCTTACCACTTTCAGAGGCACACACATGCCACTTTCCAATCTCTAGTAAGCTATTTTGCTCTCAGTGGAAATGCCAAAGATCCCATGTTCACACATCCCAGCTTGACTGTCATTCTTAACTACAACTGCCCTTGCTCTGGTCTCAAACCCAAATATTCTGTGGGGCAAATCCTAACACTTCCTTCAGAAAGTACATGCTAAATCCCTCACCTCCCATCCTCCTCCATTTTTCCACTCATCCAGTGTCTGAGAACTGGAGGACAGCTCATATTAGCATGCCAGTTTAACCCGTGATCACTTAGGCAAGCTTTGTGCAGCCCATGGAGGATTAACTGTGCTCTGGCTGCCCTGCTCTCGCTGCCCGAGGTGACCTACGGAAAGCCAGCAGAAGCAGGTTCCCGTGCACGAGGCAGACACGGCTTGAGATAGCTGGTGTGTGTGAAGGAGAGGAGAGCCCATCCACACCCAGCTCCCAGCAGCCCTCCCCTCCCATATACCCCTCTGTCACAGCCAGTCTCAGTTTAAACTGGTACATCGGGTAGTAGGATCATTTGTCAGACGCTGGCCAGTTACCCCCCGTGCTAAAACCAGAGGCACGCAGCGGCAGGGGCTGCCTGGCAAGCGCCTGTTTAACGGTGACTGACGTACTCGGCCGAGACAACGGGTGAGATGGAAACTGCAAACAGTGAAGGACATCTGGACAAGGCGAGGCCAAACCAACAAAGCTCCCCGGCTCTGCTTACGAGACACACAGGAAAGATTTCTGCTGCTCTTTTCAACCACGGTGCTATTCAGATTACAATTACTTAATGCAAAGCAACGATAAATACAAGCTCTTCTGCTGCTCTAAGAGAGGCTATAAAAAAAAATAAATTCTCCTTGTCAGCTGCATCATTCATCACGATAACCTCATTTCAACTGAAACAAAATCACAGAGACATCACCTCCCCTCACCCCCTTCCTTCCCTTTTTTATTAGCCTATAATAAGGTCTATAGTCTGGGGAGCTCTTGGGCCGAATTCCACGCATTGTGATTCACAAAATGAAAATCTGGTATTATATGCCCACTGACATTCACATCAGCAGCAATTCATGCAGCAAAAAGCCATATGCCATGCACCTCTGATTTAACTGTACCACAGAAACGTACCCTGGAAAGAAGAAATAAAAACGCAGAGAGACAAAGAGTGATTCCTGGGATCTGATTATTACCCACACTTTAAGGCAGGGATGACAGGGGCAATATCACAGACTGTGCTGTTTTGGTGACAGTTCCAGTTAGGTTATATCATTTCCCTTAGCGACTAACGCACTCGACACGCAAGAGAAGAATTTTTTCCCAGCGCAAAAGGTTTCTACAGAGTACAAAAAAAAAAAAGTGGTTAGCAGAGAGATCCTACACTCTGTGCTTCTCCTCTGGTTATCAGGCTTTCTGCTCAATCATCTTTTTGAAGGCGGAGATGTTTATTGGCTTGATCAGCACCCACAGGGATGAAAATGAAGAGCACTTTGAAAATATGAAGTGCCAACAGGTTTAGAAATTGCCATCTCTGGGGTGTTAAGCTGACCCGCACGCCTGCCACGGTAACACCCGGGCTTCAGCAGAGACCTGGGGGATAAAAGCCACTCTGGCAGCAATGGCCAGGCTTCCACAGACAGGAGATTTCACCGTTGAAAACAACAGTGACTTTCAGCACCGGGGAAAGGATAAGATAAACAAGGTGCTGAGCAAGGAATGGATTATACTGTAATATCCTTCTCCTTTTTTCAGTTTAACAACAGACATTTAGTTTGGACACCCCTTCCTTTCCTTGCTCTTCCCTTGAAGAATCCCTCTCTTCCTTAGCTTATCTCCATTGCATATCTGATCCCTGGAGAAGGACAGTTCAGGCAGGACAATAACTAGAAGAGACCCTACTACTAAAGACTTTCAAAGCCTTCCAGCAAAGACAGAAAATAGCAAAGATACTATTGTTAATGAAAAAAAAGAATCTTCGAACTAGAAAAATAGTTCATAAGCTACAAAGTGCAGAGAAAGGGCAAGTATTGCTCCTTACTGCTTCATTATCCAGTCTGAGTATTTATATTTCAAAACTTATTTTTTTTCAAATGTATTTGCATTGTTGACAATGCCAGCCAAGACTGAAAAATTGTCTGAAGGAAGCAGCCAACTAGATGTAAAAATGAAGTACTCTTGTTCAGTTCCTTTGAGCTTGACAGTCCCAACCTTTGGGGTGTATTTAAATTTAGATCTGATTTTTACAGCCTGATGCCTGAATTAAGTGGAGGACAACGTTTGCAGCACCTAACACCCCTTCTTCTCAGATTCCTGCAGCCAGAAGAAGCAAACAAGTCACAAACTGGCTTTGATAAACACAGTGGGACACGTTTGGAGATCTGAGAGGTGTAGATAAACGCACAGAGACGGAGAAGGCTAAATGGAGTCATTGATAAATGAGCAGCTGATGAAGGAATAAACTTGGTACAGCCAGGCCACAAAAGGCAGAGGGGGAACACCGACCAATGCTAGGGAAAGGACTTCAACAGGCTCTCCCTACAGGACATTAAATCACACGGCTTAAAACTGACCCTTAAGGAAATGGTTGCTAATGGAACAGACCTGATGACCTTCCTGCACCTAAATTATGCTCTTCTAGAAGATTGTATTTGAAGGGTTTTGTTTTTTTTTCCTTCAGTTAAAATTTCACAATTTCTGTATAAGCCATGCAGCAGATATGCAAAATGTTAATTGCTATACTTTTTTTTTTATAAATTCATGTGTTACACAATTAATGAAACAATATATATTTATAGCAATTATCTGTTTCCAATAAAAGCTAATAAAGTGCTAATGGCCCCAGGTGTGAAAATGTAGAATTTAATTTGTGCTAATCCACCTAAGCCTGGGGAATACTGAATTCACTCTACGTGAGAATAATTTATTTGCAGTATCCCTGACTGATATAAACAAAGCATTGCCAAGGGAAGGTGCAATAAAGCTGACAGAGAGGTGCAATCATTCCACTAGCCCAGCATTTCCCACAGGTATAATGCAAACAGAACAGCCTTCCAAAGCTTCCCTCAAAAGAAGTTAAATTAATCTGCTTCAGACTGGTGAAAAAACACCCATAAGAAAACAATAAATGCTTTGGAGACCATCTGTGAAGAGCTGTTGATCATCCCTGTCCCTCCTTTTCATTGAAAGGAAAATGGAGGTGACAGACAGATGTACTGAATGACCAAAGGATTTTACTTTTGTTTGAATGATTTTTTTGTCCTGTTCTCCTTTCACATGCCTGGAGCTATCACTTGTCATCCTCCTTCAAACATCCCTTGTGAGGGGGTGGGAAAGAAGGGTGCAGACACAGAGGAAGGAGCTGCCACTGCAGCCTGGAGCTGTGATGGGGTGATGGCTGTGATGGGGTGATGGAAGAGGCTGAAGCAAAGGGCCAGACATCCCGGTCCAGCTTTTGGACCTGCCACTGCTGCACTTGAGCTCTGGGGGCCTTTGCCTCCTTACTGTAAACTGGGTGGTTTATCAGGATGTGGTAAACTGCAATGAGTAGAAAAGCACAGAATATTGCTGGTGCCACCAGAGGGGATCACTTGAGCACACTACGAGACCTGCTCTTCCTTCCAGGTCAGGCCTGGAGGTGCCACGGGAACGCCTAGCACTAGGGCAGGAAGGTTGCAGCCAGGGGTGTATTTCAGACAGGATCTCCACACTGTGTGCTCCAGCAGTCTCCCCCGTTTGCAGAGGACCTGGCAAAGCCAGGGACAGCTCCCGTGCCATATTGCTGCTCTGAGCCTTTCCCTGCTCTATACCTTCACCTCCTTATGGGTAACCGGTGTTAATCCGACGGTGGTGTCGGCCCACAACATGCTTCCACACAAAACATGACTCACACCAGCACGATCCTTAGGAGCCTGCCCTTTAACACTTAGTCATATTTTGAACCTAGCCAAACACCATTACCCATCCTACATCTGCTGAAAGCGTGACAACACTGGAGAACCTGCGAAGCCTGTGGCGTGGCATTTCCAAACCGTCAGCCACCCAGGAAATGCTATTTTTCATTTTTATGTTCTGCTTGGTTACCTTCTCTGTTATCTTGTCGCAGAGCGAGGAAAAATGTTGACAGCGTCCGACCACGAGCAATAAACATCTCTCGTGGTTATCAGGTGCCTCGGTGTCTGCTTTGGTATTTAATTACGGGACTCACGCAGGGCATTTATTGTTTGCATCTGCTGCCACTGTGAGCAATGTCTACTCTACTGATTACTGCCTCGGACAGTTTGTTATGTGTATACCTGTCAGGGACATATATTATCCTCTTGCTGAGCTGACCCCACTCCTGCCTGGGGACCCAGTGCTGCTGCTTGGTATGTCACTGAAAGAACCAGATCCTCCAAGGGCAGCTGCTCAGAGTACCCGGGGCTGCCGCTGTGAAATGAATCCTAGGCTTTGACAAAATGCTGAAACTGGAGGGGTTTGGGGGGGCTTTCCCAGAATGATTTTCTTATTACAAAATAAGTTTTCATAGAACATTTTAAAACCGGTGTTTTATACTGTGATGATCTCAAACACATGGCCAGTAGGCAAAACAAATTAACTGGAGTTCTCAGGAATGAGAAACAAAATAATGTATCTGTAGCATCATTAGTCAACCTCGTCCCACTTTGCTATTCCTTAAACCTGCAGTTCCACTAACTGCAGTAGATTTTGATTTCAAGCATCGCACACGACAGGACTTTCAGAGTTCTTCAGTTCTGGCATCCTCTGCTTTAGCCATCTTGAAATGATAATTTGGGTCTCGTTAGTAGTCGTCATTTTTGGCCACCTAAAAACCTAGAGCTACGCTCATAGATGACTAAAAGCAGCTCTCAGTGTGCCCATTCCCTCAAAACCTTGGTGAGTCAATCAGATAATTTCATCTTTTCCCTTCCACACTGGGACTGAAAGAAGTAAATCTGATTCTTAACATTCGGGTTTGGTTTTTTTAAGACAGTACTACACCAGGTACAGAATTAGGAAATCATTCATATTGTTCTGCAGGTCTTAAAAGACAAGATACAGCTGGCCCTGCAATTAAAATAATCCACTTGCTCACCCTTCCTCCTATTAGCATGTGAACTTCAAACCTTCAAAACCAGCAGATTGAAACCTCTGGAGACCAGAGGTAAGAGGGTAATCTTGGCCCCTGCTTAGTGGATGAGGGAAAGGCTGTGGATATTGTCTACCTGGACTTTAGTAACACCTCTGACACTGTCTCCCATGGCATTCTCCTGAAGAAACTGGCTGCTCATGGCTTGGACAGGCATATGCTTTGCTGAATAAAAAACCAGCTGGATGGCTGCGCCCAAAGAGTGGTAGCAAATGGAATTAAATCCAGTTGACATCTGGTCATGAGTGGTGTCCCCCAGGGCTCAGTACTGGGGCCAGTTCTGTTCAATACCTCTATCGATGACCTGCATGAGGAGATTGAGTGCACCCTCAGTAAATTTACAGGAGACACCAAGTAGGGTGGAAGTGTTGATCTGCTCAAGGGTAGGGAGGCTCTGCAGAGGGATCTAAGAGAGACTAGATCGAGGGGCCAAGGACAATGGTATGAATCTCAGTAAGGCCAAATGGTGGGTTCTACACTGTGGCTACAACCACCCCCGACAGTGCTACAGGCTTGAGGAGCAATGGCTGGAGAGCTGCCAGGCAGAGAAGGACCTGGGGGTGTTGATTGACAGCCAGCTGAACACAAGCCAGCAGTGTGCCCAGGTGGCCCAGAAGGCCAATGGCATCCTGGGCTGTATCAGGAATGGTGTTGTCAGTAGGACCAGGGAAGTGATTCTACCCCTGTACTTGGCACTGGTGAGGCTGAGTCTCGAGTACTGTGTTCATTTTGGGGCCCCTCACTAAAAGAAGGACACTGAAGCACTAGAGTGTGTCCAGAGAAGGGCAACAAAGCTCGTGAAGGGCCTATAGCACAAGTTTTATGAGGAGCTCAGTCTTATGAGGCTCAGGAGAGACCTTCTCATTCTCTATAACTACCTGAAAGGAAGTTGTAGAGAGGTGGGTTTGGTCTCTTCCTCCAAGTAACAAGTGATAGAACAAGGGGAAAGGGCCTTAAGTTGTGCCAAGGGAAGTTTAGATTAGATATGAGGAAGAATTTCCTTACTGAATGGGTTCTCAGGCACTGGAACAGCTTGCCCAGGGAAGTAGTTGAGTCCCCATCCCTGGAGGTATTTAAGAGTCGCGTAGATGTAGTGCTGAGGGATATGGTTTAGTCAGGGTCTTCTCAGTGCCAGGTTAATAATGGTTAGGTTAAGAGATCATCTTAAAGGTCTTTTCCAATCTAGGAAATTCTGTGATATCTATGGTCTCCTTGCCAATGAGAAACAGTATGTGTATTTACAAGATGATCACTAACAAGATGTAAATCCTTACTAGGGAAACAGAGGTGGATTTACTTCCATTCAAGTCACACTTTGCCACTGGGAGTATGCTATCATTTGGCCCCATGGAAGGAATTTTACCGTGGGGCAGCTACCTTGAAGTCCACCTACCATCATGTTAAAAATAAACAAGAAAAAAACTTAACCAACTTAGGTACATCCTAGTCTGTGTGGCAGCAGGGTCTGACTACCCTGAGAAGAGTGTAGGTGGTCCCTGCATGAAGGAAAACTGACTGATGGGCACCTATTTATATGGGCAGTCTGGTGATGAAGGTTTCTAGATGCTGGAGCATGGAATAACTCAGTCCAGCTTTCTTACAGTCAGCACTGACTCCAAAAATCAATATACAATGCTTTTTTCTGCTGCAATAAAACATGTAGAATTATGTAAAGCTTGGAGACAAGATTAGATTTTCGAAGTCATAAACCATGCAGTCTGCTCACAAATGACTGTGAAGGACAGAGCTTGTAAAGTGTCCTTTGATAATCTGTAAGCTCAAAAGAAAAACAAAAAGGTTTCAAATGGAACTGCTGCCACTTGCATGTCTGTCTATCCAACTGCATCTTAATTTCTCTAGAAAACTCACCAGACATGAATTATTTATGTCTTAAAATGTTATAAAGGCACAATATAAGCTTAGCTGCCTGAGTGAATTATTCTGTTCAGACATCTACCAGTATTTTGAAAGACTGTAGAAAAGGTTTTAGGTCTGACAGTATCATACTATCACCATAGAGATCCACGGAGATTTTCTAACACAAGAGTTGACAAAAGGTGTCTGTTCTAATGAATGAGACTCAGAAGGACAAAGCACAAAATCATAAACGCTCCACTAAAACACCATAAAATTCTTCCAGATAGGAGCAAAGTCCTGTTTTAATTACTTTTTTTAAGCTTTAAAGATGAATAAACCTATATGAAATCTCCACAACGTGGACTGAGGAACTGTGATGCTGCAATATGCTTTTCTGTCTTCAAAAGAAAGCCTTAATCTGATGCTTAGAAACCCAATGAGGACCGGCACTGAAACCTGAAGGGAAGTGTTCAATCACATCCCTTCTTTCAGCTTCTATCATCCTCCAGTGCAAGAGAGGAGGAAATAAATCTCTCTATGTGCACACAGACCTCCTACAGATCCTCAATATACAAGCTACTGCGATTAATCAAAAGTTTAAAACTAAACAAAAAGCTCCATTTCTTCAATTATGATTAAATATTAAAGCAAATGGATTAGCTTTATGATTTAGAAGAACCTCCAGGTGTCAGGACTTACCATCCAACACCCTGAGAGCATCCAACTTTGCTCTGGAGATTTTGGGGGAGGAAGGGAAGATGGAAGAAAAGGAATGATCCCATCAGCCAGGTGGGTAGGAAACTGTAGCAAAGTGGTGTATCACACATTACTATGACAATCAAGTTACTGAAACTGAAAAACAGTAATACAAAGAGAGGATGGAAGAGAATTTTTCCCACAGTAACTAAACTAGTGCACCTTGTGAGGTTTGCTTTCTTCCCATGCACTCCTGCAAGTCGGGATTGAACACTCCCAGGGTCCACAAGGCCTTTGCCTGCCAAGATCTCAGAAGTAACTGCACAGGAACAGTTAAAAGATACCCTTCAGCACACAGGAAAGATGCAGGGAGAATGCCAACACACTGCAATAACCAAAGCTTCTTGCCAGGTAGGGATTAAAAACAGTGTTGTTTAGTTTGGTAAAGCCATCAGCACTGGCAGCTGTCACCCACAAACCAGATGGGTAAACCTTGGATACCACAAAATAACGGATCATCCCCCACAAATCCAGAAGTGCTTCACAAGCCCACACTGTTAACAACAAAGTTGGCTTCTCTCACAGATCCCTTTAGACATTTATCAGCTGAGTAATGCACATCACCACCACATGTCATCCGAAGGGGATAAGAGCACAAAAATCTCCTTATGACTAAAAGAAAGGATTTAGATAAGCAGAACATAATTACTGAACTGTTAGAAATGAGAGTCGAAAGAGTTTAGTATTCCCACCCCTTTATGCAAACAGTTACAAAATCCAGAGTGGATTTCTGCAGGCAGGGATCCTGGATTCGTCTCTCACGGACCAGAGTGCCACCACCAGACCCAAATCCCAGTAGCACGATGGCTAATGTTTCAGATTTGCCCCACAGAGTTAAGGACCATCCATGTCTTCAATGCCACATGCAGTAGAACCCACCACCTGCCTTCTTGAGCCTGAAAGAGCTGCTGCGTGAAGTTGCAGGATCCTCAGTAACAGAAAACACAAATAGTAAGCTAGTCAGATCAGAGAAGGAGCTACCTGATCTCCCATGGAACTCCACAGCAATTTCTGACACTGAAACCCAAATTCTTTTCTTTTTAGGGTGTACCTGGGCTGCTGCCAGAAACAGGACTGTTCTTCTCCTGAATCCTCTAGGTTTACTAATAATATTACAACTCCAGTGCTGGAAAATTTTATACACAAGTTTTTCTTCTACTGAGACAGAAGGCCTGTAAGTTAACACATTTGTTTAAAACAATCCCATATTATGAAGCAGTCTTAAAAAGGTTGTTGCTTTTTTTGGTTTCGATAGTGTTCGGTGAATTATCTTGCTACCATTCCTTCTGCACTCCTGGACCATTAGCAAAGAGAAGCATCTCAGAAATTCTAAGCAAGTAAAAGCCTCTAGGTAATCTAGCTGCAAGAGCACACATTTTGAACACAGCAAAGGTTATTCAACATGTTGCCCTAAAGATTCACCTTTGCTCTGCAGCGGAAAACAGAGATTTAGACCAGTAACAGAAGGCTCCAGTGAGAAGTTAGGCACCATCATCCTCACTAGCTCTTGCGTAACATTTGAGTCTGGTGACTTCGGAGCACTTGTATGGCACGTGGTGACACCACGTCAACAGTCTCACTTTTCATTCTCAATCAACAACTCTATAACCAACATCTAGTCTCAGGGAGAGGGTCCAGATCCAGTCAAGGGATCCCAACAAAGAACGAAATGCCAGCTGGGCACAAAAGCATGAATTTATCATTCTTGCAAAATGCCAAAGGTACTTTTCAGTCTCCTGGTAAGTCAGACAGTTAAAACAGGGTGGCTAGAGACCATGAAGACAGACAACCCTATTCTCCATAGCTTTGCTGATAGTCAGGAGGTTGGCTGAAAATTCCAGAACTCTGTCTTAAAACAAAAAGGGTGCAATACTGAGGTGGGGTTTTGGTTGGTTGGTTTGGTGTTGTTTTGGTTTAGCAGACTAAACTTCACAGCACTTTGTCAGGATTGTGTCCATATGAATATTTTACCACTTTAGTGCTCATCTGAAATGAGAGGGATGAACAGAATTACCACTGCAGAACCATCTTTGCATTATTTACAACTTCAGAGGCTGCAGCACTTCAGCATAATATCAGTAACATAAAAAGGCAGAATTTCCCCTCAAGCCACGTTTTTAAGTTTCACAGTCTGCCGTGCAACATGATGGAAAAGGTCTGTGAACCTCCCTTACACATCCCATCCCCTACCCCCACCTTCTAAAGGCTGGCCCTCTGACGTGTGAAGAATCTGAACAGATGTCAACTCCACAGCATACAGCAGAAGCAGGACCAGTAAACTCCTAGAGAAGAATAGATGGCCTTGTTTCACCATCCTGCCCAGTTAACTCCTCCCCCCCACGCATTTTCTTGCCTTGTTAAAGTCCTCTGAAGTCGCCCTCATTTCCTTCCATGTCTTGTTCAAGAGCTGAATGCAGATACAGAAGAACTCCTCAAACGATCTGTCATGGGTGAAGAACATGGGATGGAAATCGTTGCAGGTCTCACTGGCTAAAAACAGAAATACAAAGAGGGTGGAATAAACCACGTACAGGCTTTAAAACAAAGACAGACATAAAATACAATTGGCCTCAAAATGTAGAAGACCCTGTAACTGAGAGGAATCCCAGTTCTAGTAGCAAAGATGTCCAAACACTATTGTGGAAAGTCAGCCTTGGTCTACAGTCTTAAAGACTTAAAACACCCTATGCAGCCTGGCTGCTGGAGACCAGCAGCAAGAACGAGAGGAAGCAACTACCTGTTTGCCTGAATGTTCTCTCAGTGGTGTTTCATTTGTGCCGAGTTCTGTTGTTCAGGCTGGGACAGAGACACAGGGAAGAAGCACGAGTCTCCTCATCACACCAGCCCACCCCACTGCTAACAGCATGTACCATATTGCCTGCTGAGAACTAATCACCAAAGCCTATCAGTCACGATAGAGAGTGAGATCAATGTACACACTGACACAGCAGATGATCTGCCGTATTGTACTTGGATACGGCACGGAGGGAATCAGAGAAATCCAGACAGGCATGTAGAGGAGAACATAACTAATTAAATTTGTGCTTTGACAATAAATGAAAACAAAAGAAATAGATTTTCTGTCATCTGTTCCTTATCTGAGATGGAAAAAACCCCAACCAATCAACCAAAGACAGGAAGTTTGGTTGAGGTTCTTTTTTAATCAAATACCGGCTTTAAGGAAGGAAAGGAAAAAACCAACCAACCAACTATAATGATGATCCCACAAAGGAAAAGTACAGTTTGGCAAGATTGCTGTGAATCTCCGTGAGTGAAAAATGGATTTTCAAAAAATAAGGGCTGAAGCAATGCTGACCTCGAGGACAGCTGAGCAACCTGGCATGAGAAGGGGCTTTCGGCAAGGACTGAAAAGGACCTTTAGATCCTGCCACGACTTGCAGGGCCACCCTCAGCGGGCTGCATATTTATAGTCTTAAACTAACGAAAAAAGTCAAGTTGACTAAGCCTTTCTTCATTTGCAACCCCCAAACCTCTCAGCTCCAGCTTTCACCTCTGCATGAGCCCCCTTTGGGCTTTGCCCGCAGTCGCTCGCGCGCCTGGAGAGCGGCATCTTCCCTCGTTTCGGGGTCAAACAGCCACTGCTTCGGCAAGCAGCCTCCTCTGCAAGAACAGCACAACTACCGAGCACTGGGATAAGTCACACTTCTCCTGAGGCTGGATGACTGACTTCTGCTTTCTCTCCGTGGAACTGGAGAAATCAGAATTAAACCTCTTTGCAGGAGAACATAGGTGGCTCAAGAGGGCTGGCTTCCTGCATCAGCTGAAAACCCTTGGTCCTGGGACCTCTTCTAGCCACGAAACCACTCTCTTAGCATGCTTAGTTACCTCTGCTGCACAAGTAGCTCTGCCATAGGAATGCAAGATGTGCTTAGCATCACGTGAACCCTCAAAGAAAAAGGGCCTCTGATCCTTCCCAACATGCAATATTCCAATTATAAGGCAAAATTCTGAAGCTTAATTTTAACATCAGATTTACTCAGATCTAATCAATTCCTCAGCTACACAGCAAGGATGAGAGTTAATTTTGGAGCACAGGTTTCATTCTAATCAACTCCATTTACTTCAAAGTATGTGCAGTCAAGGGGGAATTAGTCAAAGCAGAGACCTATATTTATGAGGCACGACTCAATCCCTTTAAAAGAATAAAATGCCTCAAGCATGATTTTCAGAGCACCTTCCGCTTCCATTCATTCCACTGGAGCTGCAAGGGCTCAGCACTTCCAGTAATCAGACCTTCAGCCTTTAATAATGTCAGAGACACAACAGAATGGGTTCTCAGAGGGCACTTGTCTTGGAGTCATGAAATACTATAATGATGAGAAGAAATAAAATAACACCCAGCAGAAGAACGGAGCCAGTACCTTGGCCGTGTAAATCACGGCACGAAACAAGGCAACAACCCTTGACACGCACTGGCCTTTCTGATCCTCCTCAGAGCCCGAGCTTATTGATGCTCCTGCTCGTAAAAACCAATAAATCTAAATTAATGGAAAGGCTACAGTTTCTCAGAAACGTGATCATCGGTTCAAACTCACGCTCCTTATGATAATCAGCCTCCAAACATATCTGCTGTGTCAACTGTGCCACAGGCAGAACCAGAGCTGCCACCTCCCCCTCCAGCATTGGTTTTTTTTTTAATAAGTAGGCAACACACTGTGGTTTTGTTTTACAGCTTTTCAGCATGAAAATGAAAGAGTAAAAAAATCTCTGGTTTTGATGGAAATGGAGAAAGTTAGGGCTGTTAGAAAGCAGAACTAAGGTCTTAAGGCACAAAACCTTGTGGCCAGGAAGACCAATGGCATCCTGGGGGGCATTAAGAAAACTGTGTCCAGCAGGTCGAGGGAGGTTCTCCTC
>WTSP01002788.1:16357-30808 GCA_025331215.1 Actenoides lindsayi
GTGGGGGGGGCACGAACTGCCCCGCGCCCACCCACACCCTTCGCAGTTCTACGCGCAAAGGGAGGTGCTTTGCTTTCCCCCCCCCCCCCCCCATTTTGGTGCGTGTGTTTCAAAAGGTTCTTGTGCTCTCGTAGGAAAGTCTACCACAAATGGAGTCCTTGTGCAGAAAATGAATGGGTGTTAAAGTCAGGCTGTCAGCAGGGCAGGTTGGGACAAGGGTGCTTGCACACACCTACAGCCACTACTGGGTGAGCCTGAAGTAACGAGCTACACCCGGTTACCGTCAGGAAAACACAGTGAGGAGCGGGAACGCGTTTCCTGCAGGGGCCTTCTTCGCTTTTAACGAGTATTTTGGGGTTTTGCCTAAGACAGAAGCGTGAACTACTCCTGCTCCTAGTTACGTGACACTTTGTATTTTCCCAGCGCCCTTCTGGTAACAGCTGCTAATTAACAGGGGGAAAAAAAAAAAAAGAATATTAGGGTTACGGTTGGTTAGAAGATGTAATGTATTTTCAGCTTCCTGTAGATGTGCCTGGCAATGGGCGAGATCCTCAGCTGGTGTGCAGCTGCTTGGTGTAAAAGTAGATGCTTTGAACATGACCTGCCCCCAGATTTGGGGTTTCCGTGCTTTGCGTTCGATCTGGTGCCTAATACCCTCTGGATAATATGGCTCGGCTTGCCCAGAGCTGAGGACAACCAACCAGCAGGAGTTCATGGTGCCACCTCTGCCTGGGTTCTCAAGCTTTGGCATGGCTGTAAGTGAACACTGAGGTTTTTCAGTGCGGTCTCAGGATTTTCTGTCAAGAAAACCCCAGAAAAGAAAATCTGTGAATTTCTTGTGCTCCCTTTTTCCTTCTCCTTTTCTCGACATCTGCTTTCTTGTTTGTCTCACTCCTGAGCAGCAGAAGAGGAATGAAATGGTTGAGGTTTTTTCCTTATGACCAGTCTCTTGCCAATACTAATGAAGATGTCTGGACTTACAGGGCAAGTAAGCACAGGAGACACTGGAGATTTTACACTCTTTTAAAAAAGCATTATCAAGGGAAAAAAAGCACAATTTGAAACCTATCAATCACGTTGCCCCTCAGCATAACGTTATTTCCAAACTGAACCTCCAGATTAAAGGAGGAGGAGTGCTCAGCTCTCTCCAGTGAGAGTCTTCTCCATATGATGTGTCTTTGTGATGCTGCTGCATTTCTGCCTCACGTGGCTCTTCTCGTAGCTTTGAGATCTCTCCAGTCACATCCTTCTCCATATTTAGGGTGTTTAGCTACAGCCTGCTCCTTTCTGTCCTGTATATATATATATATTTTTTTTTTTTCTTACAGCTTGCTGGTTTTTTCCTTTCTAGTCTTCCCTGTCTTTGCTATAAGGTTTTCCAGAGCTATTCACCTGCTTCAGTAGCTGTGAACAGGCAAGGGACAGGTGACGTGTCTGTTCCCCTCTTTCCTTCCTACCCTTCCTGCAGCTTGGGCAAAACTACCTGTTGACTTTTCTGGACTGATGCCGGAAGCCAAAGGGGTGTTTTCTTGCAAAGTAGAAGCTGCTTAAGATAGAAATGTCTCCTGAAATGTGGGTAAAGCAGCTGCCTTGGGAGCATTAGTGCTCCAGCGTAAAGGTCAGCGTGTATCAGAAGTAATAAACCTGGTCAGATGCCTGCAGGACTCCAACTAAGTGCCCATAAAATCTTCTTATGCAGTGGGTAAGCGAGCAAATGGTGTATGGCAAAAGCCCTTGGTAAAGGTGACGGTGTACAGTGACCTGCTCCTGCAGCACAGACCTCTCGTCGATGGACATCCCTCCGAGGGTACGATTTACACACTGAGCCCCTCTATTGCGTCGTCTTGGGTGAAACAGTTACCTCAATCCAGGATGGAAAGCAAGTATTTCACAGGGCAGGTTTCCCCTGAGGAACATTCTTGCCTCCTGTATCATCAGGACATGCCCCTGCTCAGAGGGAAGGAGGAGATCCTCCACGATCAAGCTATCTCATCCATCGTGCACCAGATCCATCCAGGCTGGCTCTTCCCTAATTAGGGCAACAGTCGCCTGAAACACCTCCTCCATGGATGACCTCGCTCTTGCCTTCCCCACGCCACACCTCCCCACACAGCACCTTGCCATCCCTGCGGCAGCGGCCGAGCCTGTCCGCCTCCCAGTCAAGTGACTGGCCTCATCTTCTCTCGCTACCTTGCTCAACTTCCCTTCAAACCAGAAACATGTCAGAAAATAATGGACTTGTAGAGCAAATGAGTTCACTGGTTGTTAATTAAAAAAAAAAAAATCCCACATTGCTCATATAGGGTCTGCATAGGCCTTGGTTCTCCCACGGCCTCCACGTGTGGCTGGGAGAGGGACTGGAGAGATGCTCTTGGAAGGGTCCTCAGGATGTTGCAGTTTTGGGGCTGAAGATGGTCACTGAAGTGATGAGGGCTGAGTTGTAAGTTGAGGAGCGTTGCTGAAGATGTTCAGGTGCCTGGGTGTAATAGGAATAGAAGGGAACTGCGCGCTGGTGGAGGTGGAAAGGTGCTCCAGACCAGAGGTAGGAGGACTGTTGTATTCCTGGGGCTGAAGGTTGGGTCACGAGGACGAGCCTCGGATCAAAGAGGATTTTGGGTGGTTGGAAGGAAGGTGACTCGGTGAAGGACTGTGACTGGGGGATTGGTCACTAGGAAAGAGGCTGTGAGAGGACAGAGCATTGGTATTGGGATGGGAGAGTACTGGAGACAGTCAATGGAGGGGGGGCAAGCACAGACGGATGCTTGAGGTGACATTTGGTCAGTGGATGAGTGGAGGTGGTAGGAGTTGATTGAGGTGGTTCCCCTTCTGAAGTAGGCCAGAGTTGAAGAGAAACATGAAGGGGCTGTTTCTGCTCTTGGACTCAGTAGTGGTGAAGGGAGTTCATTTATAGCAACTTGGTGTCAAGCAACTCCGATACTGTGCTGTCCACGTAAACCACCTGGAAGCTCCAGAGAGCACTGCTGGCACCTGTACTGTGGGGACCAGCAACTAGCTTCTCCAAGGATGTCATAAGGAAATCCCTTTTCACTGGTGAGGGCAGGGAAAATTTGGATTATTTAAGTTACAGGCATCTTGGGTTTCATAGATGAAGAGATCCTAACACTTTTGGTAATTTCCTGAAATTCTCCCTTTCTTCTTGAGTGGCTAATAAGATGAAAGAATTTGCATCTTATAAGGGGCAACAGGTCCAACTGGATGGAACAGGAGGTTCCATCTGAACAAGAGGAAAAACTGCTTTCCTGTGAGGGTGGCAGAGCCTGTGCCAGGCTGCCCAGAGAAGTTGTGGAGTGTCCTTCTCTGGAGAGATTCCAAACCCTCCTGGACACTGTGATCCTGGGCCCCCTGCTCTGGGTGACCCTGCTGGAGCAGGGGGGGTGGCACCAGATGATCTCCAGAGCTCCTTTCCAACCCCCAGCCAGTTCTGTGATTCTGTGAAGCTAAAATAGATAGCAAGAGGCCTTGGAGCATGAGCCACAGGCTCTGTGCAGTCATTTCAACTCCTGATTCCAGGGAGCAGGTACACCCTGGCTCCTGAAGTGAGGTTCTCTGACCTGACCTTGTGTGCCACCTAGTGCTGTTATTAGAAAAGAAATGCCTTGAATTAGGCAGAAATCCAAGTCATTTAATCACACCTACACCTACAATAGTCATAGATCAGGCATAAGATTCATCTACATCTTAAATTGAGACTGAGGAAGGCAAGCACGGAAATTTGTGGCCAATTAGAATGCAGGAAAACTATCCACTTCCTAATACTATGCTTTCTTTCAAATAAAACCCTATTTTTTTCCCACATTCTGTTGACAGAAGCTTTGACACTGTGATTAGGTCAAGATTTGAGAACACTCATGTCATCCATACGTTCCTATGTTATTCATATAGAAGAGAGTAACGGTTTTGCTCTTAAGTACACATCTCCTTAAGTAACTGCCTCTGATCCTAAACACAGAACATAAACATCTACAACCGGCGTATGAAAACACTGAGGGAAATTCACCCTCCTGTAAAGTGGATGGGTCACAGCTTGGAACAGCACCAGAAGCAGCACTGGACAGAAAGCTGTAAGATGGCACATATACCCACACAGGCTTTGTAAGATGGCACATATACCCACACAGGCTTTGTCCTGGGGGCTCTGCTAGTAGCTTAAAAAACCCAACAACCTCCCATCCCATCTTCTCCAGGTTTAGCTGCTTCTAAAGCCTTTCCGTTCGGATCCCACATGTATTAATTCCAATCTTTGTTACCTTTCTAGAGACACGTGGCTCTTTAGAGGTATGAATGAAGCAGAAACATGTCTGTTCGAGTCAGCATTAACTGATGAGATTCAGCAAGGGAGAGTTAAACTCACGGACTGGACTTCAGATACTGTACACACACCATCACAAGCAAATTAATCTGTGACCACTTTGCCTCATCATAATTCTGTGTATTAAAGCCTGGGGACAAGGCTGTGCCACTGGCAATTGTAGATACTCACAGGATGGTGGTAAATCAAAACCCCTCACAAGACAAACCTTCTTTTGTCTCCCCCTTTCCCATTTTTAAGTTGCAATGCACAAAGAGAACCACTACTTCACAGAAGCTTTTTGGAAAAGCATTTAAGGCCTTGGATAAGTAAAATGAATAATAAATCTGCCACTGAAAAATTAGTACGTAAACCATTGTTTTTTTCCTCCTGACAAAGTTATAGCCCAATAAAGCCCAAGTCACCCAAATAATAGGCAGGAAAAACTGCTACTGCCTTTGGAAAACATGGTGTGGAGGAAATAAAAGGGCATGCTGGATCAAAGTTCAGCGTAAGAGCTCATAGAAGGGAAAGGTGACTCTGAAAGCAAAGCTGATTTCATTCGCTCCTATTCACACTCTCACACCCCCAGGATCACAAGCACCAGGGCATTCGTGCCCCACTAGTCCGATCAGCATTCATGCACCAAGAATGTGCTCCAGGGTCGTGTGGTCAGCTTTCCTCCAGTGACACAAAGGACAAGAGACGATGCCCATTGAGTCGTAATTGTCGCTCCTCTGTTCATCTGGTGACAAGGGTGCGTTGGGTTTTGGCTGTTGTCTTCTGTGCCTTCGGGGAGCTGACGGCAATTAGTCCCTATCCTGTCAAATATCCATCAGCCTTTGGTTTGTTGAGACATTTTCCTCTCAGTCTGGTTGCCCTGCAAAGCTACCCGCAGATGTACCGGGCTCTTCTCGATGACTTGTTAGTCCAGGTGTTCACATTTTGGAACTCAAGCACATATTTCTGTGGCTAGCTCCACCTAATCACACCTGTACTGGATCCCCAGCTACCCACACCTGATACTTGAACAAATGCCATCATCCTCCGAAAGAGCAAGCGTGCCAAAGGGGAACCTTCATCTTTCTACTTACACCTAAAATGGGTATGAAAAAGGGAGAAGGCTCTCTCAGTTTACACGCTGCACTGGTTCACACAGGGAGAGCTGACCTGCCTCTGGTTTGACCCCGCTCAGATAATCCCTCTTTCTACTCCCTGTCAGGCAGGTCAGGCATCTCTTTGGGAGCAATGGGCTGTGTGCATAAACTTTGCGTCCTCTCCCCAGAATGTTAATTTATTTGATACCATCTCTTTCTATTACCTTTTTTTTTTGTTTGTTTTTTTAACAATTACTTTTAATTTCCTCTGTCTAGATACACTGTACTCGACCTTACATATATCCAGTAGAGCTCATCGAGCTGGAAAGCTGGCGACGAGAACGCGGAGGTCAGACCAAAAGAGAGGAGAGAGGAGAGGGCACATTGCTCTTCATGGCTGCCCGGCTGCTCTCAGGAACTGCAGCCAAAAGGAACCTGAATCATGCCCGTGCCCACACCCAGCCGAGAGCAGCGTGCTGCGCATTTGCGCTTGGCAAACAGCTTGAAAAAAGCAACATCTTTCCCTTTTGAAAAGGAAGTGGGAAGAGAAGAGGAGAACCTGCGAAGAGACGAGCGTTTTCAGCCTCGCAAAGTTTCCACCAGTATTCTCTGGGCTGTCAAACGGACGAAAAAAAAACCCCAACAATAAACCAGAAGTGATCAGCTAGTCATGCTAGTTACTTTTTTACTAATTCCAGTCCCTGAAGACTGGACCCCAGCTACACGGGAACAGCCCAGTGCTGCAGAGCCAGCAGTTTTATCACAATCCCCGAGCTTTTCAAGAGGTGGGGTTTTTGACAACCTCCCTCAGCCGAACAGCTCTTGTAAGGAGGGCAGGCAAACAACCCTCTCCCACAGCCCTCGTGTCCCGTGGCACCTCGTATGGACAAAGGGAGGGGGTGTGAACGCAAAGAATGAGAAGGGTGCCTATCGCTGCCACAGAATTTGTACGGGTTAGTTCAGGATTAATTCCCTCTACGAGCTGCACGCCAATTCAACTTTGTCGCCTCATTTGCCTAATGGTATTTTATTCCCTAGCTGAACAAAACATGTATTTCTGTTACGGTTTACCTTAATGTTAATTATTACCTTTTATTTCTGAAGTTAGCAAAATAAAGTCTGTTTCCCTTTTTTTTTTCCTTCTTGTTTTTCCCAGGGGTTTTTATACGTATCCTCCCCCATAGCTGCCATACCCAGCAGGTGCAGTAACTCTCAAAAGAGCCATTTGCACTATTTTTCTCACTGGGAAAAAAAAAAAAGGCTGGGAGAAAAGGAGATTTTGGTTGTCTACTCCTTTTTGTACAGGAGTCAACAAAACAGATGACTCACGTTCTCAAATTAGCAGAAGCAGAGCTAGTTTTGAGGTGATTCCTAATTCAGCAAATAAATCAGCTTGGCCAATTCCATCAAAGGAGTCGGGCACAAATTAACATCAAATATGACGACAGCTTCTTGTTCCATAAATTTTGTGAGCATGGGAGGAGAAAAAATCCTTCAGATCCTCCAGTGTAAGACATAATGAAACACTCTATGTGGGTCCTTACACAAATCCATGGAAGTCAGTTTGGAAGCTCTTCGGCCGCAGCTCATCTTGGAGCTGAAAAGCCACTGCCGTAGCGTGACAGTCCTCCTGCTGTACACGTGCTCTTGGACATAAAATAACAGCAAGTTTTCTTCCAAATCTGTCTGTCCAGCTGCTGGCTTTCATGGTCTTTTTCTCACGTGCTTGTTGTCTTCCAGCATTGATTCAAACAACTGAACAGCTTATAAAAAAAGAGGGGTCAGTCTGTAAGCCAGGGTGGACTGAAATGCTTTAGGTCTTGTCAGAACACAGTCCCTTGTGTACACTCAGGAAAAAAAACACCGTGCTGTATTTTAAACAACAGTTCTGCAAATGGGGAGTATATTGTTCACCACAAGCTTCGAAAAATGGCCTTTCATCCCTGGACGTGAATCTGGATACGGCAGGGATTGCTGTATTCAGAGGTGTGCTCTGTGGCTTTCCTAGCAGTGCCCCCGTCCAGGAATGCCTGACCTTGGGCACAACCGGGATCCGTGCTCAGTGCTGAGCACTCCATCCCAAAGTCAGCACTGACGCTGCTGCTATCACCCCCAGATACTGGTCAGTTAAAAAGATGGTTCCAACTGGTTATGGGAATCGGGAAATTCAAAGCGAGAGAGCAAGATTCACCTTAAGACAAGGACACAGCTACGCCAGGTGGAAAACCCTGCTTTTAACCCACAGAACAATGTATTAACATTTTGGTTAAGCATCTGAGGAAGAAGGAACCGTTTAGCAAGAGGAAAATTAAAAATGCCCTCCTAATTTAAGTTGAAATCAGGACACCCTGGGAAGGGGAGGGTTTGAAAGTTTCACCTGGGTGAAATCCAGACAGGCTTAGGGTATAAAATGAAACACATCATCCCAATCAAGGCTGGGTTTTGATGGCTGCAGGCCTAAAGTCAGAGGTTTTGCACAGGGCCCAGTTCCAGGTTACAGTTAGGTAAGCCTCATCCAGCTGGTAGCAGTGTGAGAAACCTTTTGGACTGGAAGATACAAGTTCTGCATACTCCTGTTCACCACAAACATTTTAACTGCCCGGATTTTGATGCTCTGCTTTGTTTAAGTGACTGAAGGTCTTAATTAAGCCCTTTTTTTTTCACATTAATCTTACACTGCCTTGTGCTGAGAAGGACTTCCAGGTAATTGGCAATCACTGAAATATTCCACCCCCAGACAAGACTCGTAGAGGACCCAAAACATTGTGATGTAAACCTCTGTGGAGCTGCAGGGACTTGTTTGGGAGAGGGTAACAAATCAGCAGATACCCAGAAACTCTGCGGGCAGTGAAGTGCAGCCGACAAAAAGGACACTACCCAGATCACCCAGTAATTCCTGCTGCCTAAAGTGCTTTGCATTTGTTGGTTTGTTTTTTTTTTCCTCTTCCCCGTTCAGTGTTGCTCGTGGTGTGACAATGATATATGACTTCTCCCAGTGCTGCCTTTATGTCATTTGCATTCATTAGTGTTAAAGAGCAGGCCACAGGGACCCTTGGGCTAATCGTTCTTACCAGCCAAGTGAAACATCAAAACATTTGACACATAAAGATTTCCCCTTTTTTTTCTACCCTCTGGAAAGTCTATAAGCATTTCAAGATCCCTAAGTCACGGCATCTAAGAACCACTTTGCCTGAAACGCTCCATGTTTAACTGGTAGGGGCAGGAGCACCAGCTACTTCAGATGAGTTCACTGAGAGGAAGTTCACCAGGTCTTCCTGGCCGCATCCCCACATCCAGTAACAACCACCCTGACATGCCCAACGGGCCTGACCCACTTCACAAAGCCCAGGAGAGAGGGTAGGGGAGCCTCGGGGAGCCGTGCCTGCGGTTAGAGCCAGCCATGGGGAAGCTGTTTGCATAGGACCTCTGGCCCTTCCCTACACAAATGAAGGCAAGAGGAAAGCCACACGCTGCGGAGGGTCAGGTGCTTTTCTTTCCCTGAGCTGAAGCTTTCGCGGAGCTGCGGGCACAGGAGAAAAGCTCACCAGGAGGCCACGGGGAACCGTCAATCCCAACAAGCCCTGCTGACCTTGAAACCCCTGCAGACCGATCACAGAACTGTGATAACCTTTGCAATGGGCTGGAACCGGTCACTTCAGAGGAACCGGTGGTGGCTCAAAGAAGCAACAACTCCTTGGAAACACCAGCACAAAACACCTGCCCCAGACAGAACTCTCTAGCGGTCAAACATACCCTGCCGTTTCCACCTGGAGCTGGCCGCGAGCCAAAGCCGGGGGCTGACTGGCCCGAGGTCTCTGGCAACTCTCTCCAAAACAACCCCAGGAAAACTGCCATGCGAAATGAAACCCCAAAATTAACACACATCGCTAGAACACGTTGCAAAGCCCTCACTTACTTCGCGAACCACCTCTGAGCAGCGCGCAGCGAGGCACAGAGCGGCACCAGCACAGAATTTCCGCAGCTGCTGGAAACAACTGAACCCCACAGGCTGAAATGTTTTTGGCTGGCTCTGTATGATTTATCCTCGCCGAGAGATAGGCTGAGGCAGTTTCAGCTGGTTCTGTAGGATTTATCCTCACCGAGAGATACGCTGAAACCATTGCAGCTGGCTGTGTATGATTTACCTTCTCTGCACCGAGGGCTAGGGTGAGGAATAAATCCAAAACTATTCTAGAGACCATCTCTGCATGAAGAGAAATTATAGTGGAAGAGAGTCATGTCAATATTAAAATACAAATAGCTGCGTCAGCATTAAACCCACTTTACAGTGGGAGGAGCATCAGATGATGTTCCCACAACACAGCTCAAGAACCAAGAGGAACAGTCTAACGTCTCCCCTGGCAGGCACGGGACCAAGTGGGCTGTGTGTCCCACCTCTGACAGCCGCTGTAGTTTTTGTACCTCCCCAGTTATTTTCTATTTTTATATATTTGCTCCTAACGCAATTTCCCTAGTTGAAAATTCTAGGGAAATTAAAAGCAGGAAGGCTTTATTTGCTGATGGCTATCACAATGGCATTACCACCCTCGGAGGCTCGTTTTTAGCCCAGTAACCAGCCAGGTTTTTACACCATTATATAACTGGCCGTCTCAAAAAGCATAAAAGCATTTGAACAATTTCTAAATGATTAGCCTTTGCTTAGAGTCATGTGTCTTGGCAAGACATAACATGATGTGATGTCTCCTTCGCAATTATCTCATTTCATGTTGAAAAAGGGAGGGCTTGCTCCGGATTTTTTCTCCTGAACTGCACATTTTCTTGGCAGAATCTTCCTGGATCGAAACCCTTGTTCCGACCTGAGTAGTTTAACTTGCAATATTTCTCAAAGTGCCTTGAATTCTCACTGCTAACTACGAATAATTACAGCAAGTTACACACTTGCTTGAGTTTCTAATGGCTTTTTAAGGAAAATGATCATGGGGAACAATTTTTACCTGTTCTCTGAGTCCTCTTCAGTCCCTTTTATTTCTCCATTTCTTCCTATTTTTGTCCATTGTAGGAGTATGTTGGAAGCAAGGCAAAATCACAAACGATTACAAGAATATTGGAAAACGCTCCTGATTTAATTCAGGAGATGACTAGAAAGGAGACGAGGGAATTTGGGTAGCCTGCGCTGGGAACGAGCTGCTCCAGGAACCTCCCCACCCTGGCACAAGCTATGACTATAATTTGTGGAGGCAGAGTCCGCTGTGTCATGGAACATTTTTGCTTGTCTGACACCAGATGAATCCTCCGGCCACCCAGCTGTGAAGAGCGACAGTCAGTGTTTATGAACTCCACGTCTTAATATCAATATTCTAATTCCCAACTAGTCCTCCCTGAAGAACGTACCTTGATGGCATCTTCTTCTGTGGCCACTGAGTGCAGGCTCCCAACAAGAAGCTGCAGAGCAGAGCTTCAACTCGACGCGCTGAATGTCAGTACTTAACAAGTTGTTCTTGGTCATAACACAACCCCCAGTGCAGTGACTTCAGAATTAATCTGCTGATCACAGCAAGCACGGGAGCGTCACAGCCACCAGCACAGCAACCTTGGTGATACTTGCAAAGTGGTGTTTGAAAACCAGAGGACAGATTGAGGACAGTTCACGCTCCCAAAGACTTGCACTGAAATAAATCTCCACTGCCTGTTGTTATAGGTGCTGTGATGAATCCACCCGATGAGATTCTGCTGTTGACCAAAGGCCCGTCACGTGCTGCAAGTGTAAAAGCTCTCCAAGAAGTCTTGCTGCCCTGTGCACAGAAGCTCTCTCAACTATTCACAGGTGAGCCTCACATAGAGAAAATTTATTGCAATATGTTAGATCTTGAGAAAAACTCCTCTGTAGCTAAGAGAGTGGAAAATCATGATGAGATATCACACTTGTGTACTTAAGATTTTAAAAATAGCCTGATACTTCTATTAAGTGTTGCTTTAGGGACAGAAGTTACAACGAACTGCCTAACAGAATCATAGATTTGGGTTGGAAAGGACCTTTCAAGGTCATCTCATCCAATCCCCCTGCAGGGAGCAGGGACATCTGCAACTAGAGCAGGGTGCTCAGAGCCCTGGCCAGCCTCACCTGGGATGGTTCCAGGGATGGGGCAGCCACCACCTCTCTGGGCAGCCTGGGCCAGGCTCTCACCACCCTCAGTGTCAAAAATTCCTTCCTTCTCTCCAGTCTAAATCTCCCTCTTTTAGTTTAAACCCATCACCCCTTGTCCTGTCCCAACAGGCCCTGCTAGAAAGTCTGTCCCCATCTTTCTGACAGGCCCCTTGAAGCACTGAAAGGCCACAAACATACAGCCCATAAAGAAATCCACCTCTGCAGAGTCACTGGCAGTCACAACCCTTTCCAGGCTGTGACAGCCCACAGAACTGTATCACTCTGCACAGCCTCGCTCATCAAAGCCTGCCAGGGAAAAAGCCAGCATCCCATCAGCCAAACATCTACATCAGCAGAAGCACATGAGCTGCACTTAGGCAGGGGGGGTTTTTTTGATGAGAATATTCTGTGAATACAGATGATTTACAGTTATATATAGTTCTAAATACATAAGTAGGCTATATATGGTATATATATGTGGATAAATGTTTTACGTGGGGTTAAAGGACAAGGAACGTTAGTATCACATCCCAGGTTCAGCTCTCACACTGAAGCATTTGCTGCCTACACCGATGAATGTCGTACCTCCGGGACCCGCAGACATCCTCTGGTGACTGAGAGCAGCAGCTCACCTTCTGGAACGCTGAGTTCTCAGGAAACCCTGCCGAGTATTGCTTACCAGACAGAACAATTGCACTGTTGGGAACTGATCTGCTAAATGCTTTTGTAGGGGAAAAAGAATAATAAAATAATAATCTCTTCCTTGAAGAAACAGCGCTTAGTTTCCGCAAGCTGAATGAGAAAAGGGATTAACGAATAAAACTGAAGGAACTGTAGTACCCAAAGAGGTGTTTTATGTAAAAAAACATTACGCAGAAACCTCTTCTAACCCTGCTATAGTCTCCTTTGTCCAGTTCAATGTCAGCGTGCTGGAAAGCCGTGGAAAATTACAAAGTGTGGTATTCGCGGCGTAAGAGCAGAGCGGCTTTCAGCCCCGCAACAAAAGAGCTTGAGACTGGATGAAAGAATTCATCAAAAGTCGGGCAGGAAGTAGTTGAAAGACAATTCCAGCATCTGCAGTGAGGAATGGAATATTTACAAAGCTTCTCTCCCTGGCTGGGTTTTCAGTGGAGGTTTTCCACACAGAAATGCTTGATCGCTTTGATGTACAACACTTGCTATAAACGGCACCCAAGCAATTACCCCTACCATGAGTAACAGCCATTCTGTGAGATCACAAAAAGCAGATAAAATGTCAGCTGACTTTTCTTCATGTAAGGGAGTTACAAAATCTCATGACATTTTCTTTTTTTTTTTTGGAGCCACGCTCAAATGTCTACGTAGGAGATAGAAAGCATATTGAAGCTGCATGGGGAGAAAAACAGGGGATCCGCTAAAAAAACCCCAGAGAACTGAATCACGGTAGCAGAGAAGATCACAGTTTATGTTCAGAAGCCAACTGCCAGTACAAACTCCCTTGTTTTTCTTCATTCAATTAACAAAGAAAAATATTTTCCGTTCTAAGAGGTACAGTTCAAATAGGAAGAAAATGCCACAGAGGAGTGTATCCAAAAACTGTCAGAAAAAAATAAATTACAATATCTGATCCAGAGAGTCGCTGCCAAAAACTAATAGCTTATAAACAGCTTTTTCCCTTAAATTCACCATAACATAAGAACTAAAAGTCTTGCCACCTAAAAAAAAAAAAAAAAAAAAAAGGACATAAAGTCGGTAGGATGAAATTTTCAGAGTCAGTCTCTTCCTCAAACAATCCTATGGGATAAAAATGTTGTGCTTCACACACCACTTGTCTACACTCCTTGGAAAAAGCTCGTCCTAGAGAGCTTCAAGCCGAGTTTAAGTCATCTAGGGCTTGTTTTTCAGGAACGAGTCAGGCCGGACCTCATTTGTGACTACCAGCTTTGCAAATGAGGAAAAGAGTAATGTCTTCGAATACGCTTCGTCTGGAGAAACAAAACACGGCTCTAGGAGCCACTCTGCTGAGGCTTCGCTCACTGGAAGCCACTCTGCTGAGGCTTCGCTCACTGGCTTCCATTTAAAACAACACAAACTCAACATCCAGTCACCTCCCGAAGCAAAGAGCTCAGCCTTGATTTGGATAAGGCCGTGATTCAAATCTTAGCTGTTACTAATGAGCAATTCCTGTGTTTTCTCTCTAGTTTTGTGACAATTTTACGTTTCCCGCGTGTCGGGAAGCGTGCGGCCACCCTACAGCCACATTCTAATACAGGGAACTGCCAAAGAATTTGCAAAGCAAAGAGGCCTCCCCGGGAGAAACCTGGCTGTGATGGAGAGCAAGGAAGAAGAAGTGTACAAATGTCTTGTTTCACACGGTTAAATTTGACACGAGGTCCCTCTTTTCACCTTAGTTTCACTCCAGCCTTTGGCTCTTAACAGAATCTGTCCAGAATGACTGTCAGAGGATTAAAAGAAGAACCCAGCAACGTCAATAAAAACAGAACCATGGAAAGGGTTCCTTAGATGGGGTTTAGTCCAGGCAGATGTTAATGATAGAAACCACAATCTTCCACATGGGAAAACATCCCCCAGAACTCCTGGTGGTTTCCAAATACAAAACAAGCAGTGGATTTGTGTTTTCTCCAGTAGCTGGAGTGCAAAGGTAAGCTGCTTGGAAAAGGGAGAATTAAAACATGGGGCCCAAACTTGCTCAGGTCTTGCCTAAATGGGCTGCAGCTTTTTGTGCTGCCTGCCTAATGTTTGTACGCTTCTTTTTTTTTGATAATTCCAGGAGGAAAAAGAAAACAAACCAAACAAACTGAATAGGGTAAGAGGGCACCCCCCCCCCCCCTTTTCCTGAGCAATTCCCAAATCCCACCGATACCCCTTCACCTTCCCTCCCTCCCCCGCCCCCCGCTCCCCGGGTCCCTGGGGCAGGTCTTTGCCAGCGGGCCGAGCCT
>WTSP01002789.1:0-49383 GCA_025331215.1 Actenoides lindsayi
TCAGATCACAGAGGAACATGTCCAGGAGAGTTTTGAATGCCTCCAGAGAAGGAGACTCCACAACCGCCCTGGGCAGCTCTGATAATTCACACTCTGAAGGACTGGTCTCCTTCAATTCTTACCTCTCCTTCCAGGGATATCAAAATCACAGAAAAGAATAAAATGAAGAAATGCAGCCAATTGCAAAATGTCCTCATCAGTTGTTAAATTTTAAAGTGCTAATATCTGACACGAGGAAATGGAGGACTGTGCAGTGTGATCTCAGGCGTTTTGTACTGGCACGTGAAGAACACAGCTATGCTGATGTTTAAGGAGGAGTCCCCAAGCAGCTCTGTTGATCATTTAATGAAAAGATCTGCTCAGAATTTAATTGCCCTTAAAAGAAAAATAGTTGAACACTATCCTGATTTTTAAAGAGAGGAAAAAGAAAGTAGAGATTACACAGTCCCACAATAAGCATCAATCACGCTCATGCTGCAGCTACAGCATTCTGTACACCCAGTTTTTGAAAGGATATGGCAGAGGCAGGAAACAAGATGAATAGGAGCCTGATGTGGTTTCTGTATGAAAAGGGCTAAAGAGAATGGGACCGTTTAGCACAGAGAGGAGGTGAATAGGAACAGGCAAACTACTGTACTTGAAGGAATATCTTAGACAGAAGGAAAATGAAGTACTCATCACTGAGTACACTGAATTATTCTGAGAAGCTGGTAAAAGGAAATGCCTTCTACCTACCCTGCAAATAGACTCATTTTATCAAGGTAATATCAATGTCAATACATAGTATGAGCCAAAAGAGGATGCTTCTGAAAGAGTCCAGCTCCTGATCTGAATCTGTACTTTATAGATGGAAAGAGCCAGAAAGTATCAGTTAAAAAAGTGTTAAGACTTGTCAGAGAGATAATATATGTTGGCATAACAAGCGTACACAAATTATATCTGTATTTCATGTTTATCTGCTTCTCTGCACTATACATGAAGGTGATAGTTCCCATTTAATATAACATGACATATGAATGAAGTCTGAAAAGAGATCATCATTTCAAAGGAAAACTTTGCCCTCAACAGTGACAGTAGCTGCAGAGGCAGCTGTAAATGGTTACGGCTGTATTTGCCTAAGGAAGTCCTTAGAAGTAGAAGCTGCTGTTTAAATTTGCATCTTATTTCATCCAAGATAACGCAGAAAGGTCAGCAAGGCCTAAATCTCAGTGCTTGCGCAAACCCTGAGAAGTAGCAGGCGGCACCATGCAGTGAGGACATCCACACTCACGTTCATCACGTGCCACCAATCACACCATTAGGAACGCTCCAGAAAAGCCAACATCAACAGAAATTTCTACCTTGTTAAAACAGAAGGCCAGTCTCCCTCCTTCAGATGATCTTTCACCGCAGGGTTGGTGTGTCAGCAGGACTGCACGAGAACATCCTCCTACCAGCATAAATTGCAAAGGGGAGCTTGCAATCAATAAGAGTTTGGATTAGCAATAGCTTAGTGGGGCAAAAGCAAACCCTCCACTTCAGACAAACCTCAGATCTGTGAAGCATTCAAACTGGGCCAGGATGTTTTATTGGTAAGGTAGGTCAATCAACATGTAATTGATTTTAATTAGCACTCTGTTAAACTCCTCCCATGCAGCCAGCTGGTAGCTCCAGCACCAGCAGGTGAGTTTCATAACAACAATCAAAAAAATGTACAAAATACTTTCCTGCAACATGAAAACTTGAAAGTAAATGATTTATTAGCTGGTCCTTAGATGTAGAAACTTTCACCGGTTGTTCATTAGTGTGAAGGGCAAACATTCCAGCATCACTGGCAGCTGGATTTTTAAGGTAGCTTTTGATCCTTGGGGTGCTAATGATCATTAAATAATGACATATAAACCCAAACCACGTTGTACTGGATAATCTTTCTGCAATCACACAGTTACATCCACATAACACAGCGATGTGACTATTGATTACATTACAGGCTAAGCTACAGCTATTTAATTAATTTCTGTTGAGGTCTACTGGGTAATTTGCTGAGGAGTGCTCTGCAGGAAGCACTGTGGCAGCTGCTGTGTGTTGACTTCAGGACTGGTAACTCTGATAGTGACCAGCAGCTGTTCCCCAATAGACTGGAGGATGCTAGAAAATATAGGATCTCTGAAGGACTGTAAGAAACATCTCATGTCGTGGCATAGTCTGGGTGAGGTTTACTCACGGGCCAAATCAAGGTGAAAAGCTGCTGTTAAGGTAGCTCTGGTTTCAGCATTTATATCTTCTGCTTTAAGTGGTTCCTCTTGCCCTCACGTTCCCTGCTTGTCTCCTTCTGCCTAGTTTTGACCATCTCACATGCTTTCTTCACTTTCTATTCCCACCACACTCTGGAAGTGCTATTCCATACAGCACCTTGTTAGATACATTCCCATATTACACGTGAAGAGGTGATGCCCTAAAATGAAGGTCCTTAAGCATGAGCACGTACCTCAGTCCTATTGATCACAGCAAGATTTATAAATTAAAACTATTAAAGAATTCATGCCAGGTTTCAGAGCTGCAGCTATGAGTGCCAAAACCCCACACTTAGATCATCCAGTCACCACCTCTCAGCTCCTGTCTCAAACCCTTTAGGAGTTTTCTATACAAAAGTGTCTACATCTTCAGTTTTAATTAAGAGCCTTTCAGAGCTGTCCTTGAGCACTTTACTCTTGACAGAGCCGAGCAGGTTGGCACCAATTTCATGCATCAGTCTGGCTGCTGCTCATGGAGCAGACATTTCTCCACAGCTCCTCTCTTTGCACGACCCAACACAAAAAGTGCTCCGAATGCCAGCCAGCAAGCTAGACACTACATAAAGGCCACTTGAAGAGCAGTGTGGGTAGTGAGGGCACCATTCCCTGTGCTGCTTTTCCAAGGTGTTAGCTGTCAGGGGGAGACAGAGGAGTAATCCCTTCCTCTGCCAGACAAAACTTGGAAGCAGCCTTGAGACAACCAGGTGATGGCAGAGGGAAGGGGGAGAGGAGTGCTTGTTACCTCCTGGGGAAGAGGTCCCACTTGGTGTGGAGTAATTTTGTTAGAAACAGGACTCAGAGAGAGAAGAAATACTAATCTTACGGAGTGTCCCTCAAGGAGGGATGGCCATGAATGTAGGTCTTTCTTCTAGCAAATAACTTGCTGGGAGAGTTTATGGCAAAGGTGCATCCCAGGCAAAAGCGAATGTCCGCAGCAGGATGGAGAGGGAGCAGATGTGCACACTCCCATGTACAGGGCACTGCACTGGCTACTAAAAATCACCATTCAAATCATCTCAGGAAGCCAAGGAAATGTTACAGAGATCATCCCTGGTGGGGTCAAGCAGAACAACACTTGTGCTGCACAAGAGGGAGCAGATTCTCACAGTCTTCAGAGAGGCTCCAGTGCTCCGTCGTGGGGACAGTTGAGGATTTGGGCTTGTAAGTGGGTGAAAAAAACTCTCTGCAGCATGAAGCAGCATGCCTACATCCTGCAGTGGGTTGGACATCTCTTGAACAGAAGCCAGCTCTGCCAGGCCACTGTGGACCACGTTCTGACCCCGTGTTTGCTTTGTGCATCACCGAACTCAGGGCTGCAGATGTAGCTCGGACCCAAGGACCAAGGGTGCTAAGGAAAATCTTGCAGCTAGAGCATAAGCCCTTCTGTGCTCTCCTATCATGACCTTGGCCACTTTGGACTTTAGCTGGCAGACTTGAAATACATGAAAATATGAAATTTCACTGAAAAAATAAATCTCTTTGGAAAAGGTTTTTTTCCCATTCTTTAGGGGCAAAAGTTTGTTCATTTGTCAAGTTTTCCTTCTTGTTTTTTAATGAGGCCTAGTAATGGATTATTCAGGCTTCATCCCAGGCATGTAATAATTACTCTGTGGATGAAGGATTTACAGTCAGGGAGTTTAAACGGAAACTTTTCACATGCACTCATTTTCAAAAACATAAATAATCTCATAAGTAGCTAAACTCAGTATTAGTTGCTGAATTAAACTTGCATATTTCTGAAGTTCACAGTCCCATTGCCTGAGGAAAGAGTGAGTGTGAGACATTATAAAGCAGCAGAGAAATACTGAATTGGTTGGAAAAGCAGCCTTTCCCTTTTTGGTTCTAGTACTTGCTGTGACAGCCCCCAGCAGAGCTTGGCTTTGGCATAAGAATGGCATTAAAATGTAAGGGCTACAAAGGTGACCAGCCTGTTATGTGGACCTGTGTTGTGGGGATGATTTTTCTTGGTCATGAAGGAGAAGAGAAACCCTTAACTGAAACAAGCTGAGATGAAGAGGCCACAGACTGCTGTCCAGGCCAGCTTGGGGGAAAGGATGAGGCTAAAAGCCATGTTATGTGAGATCCATTTTGCCCCGTTTTCCGTTCACTTATCACCACCTACACAATGACTAGTTACATCCTCATGGGGAAAACCACTGCATAGGGTTTATTTTCTGGCAGCTGAAGTGAAACTTTATTGATTTGACAGCATCTCAGATAAATCACATACATCTTGAATGCAAGATTTCCCTGACAAAAACCACAGTTTGAAGGGAACTCAGACAACTCCATCAATAGCAACTGATACGGCTGAATATCCAGAGGGAATGTATAAAGCAGTAAGAAGCTTTTCAGTGTGTATGTGTGTGGCGGGGGGGGTCAGAAAATTCCCTGTAAGTAACATGTGATAAATGTAGATTTCAAAATGCCTCTACATTTGATTGTGCACGGAAGTCCACTGAAATGGTGAATTGGACCGGTTTTGAAATTTTAGAATTTTATTTCAGTACCAAGTATTTGCTTATTTGTTCAAAAGGGAGAAGGGGAATAGTACAAGATTGCCCACAGAAATTTGGATGATGGGCTGAAAATAAGTTCTGGTGATATCAATATGGACTATTGTAAGTTTTGTATGATATTGTGCCAGACCCAGACAAGAAGAGACCTATTTTAGGCACAGTGGAATGGAGAAGATAGCTCCTACCTGGAAGAGCTTACCCTGACTAGTTGGGTTTGAGACTCATTTTTCTTTGCTCTTTGGCCAGATTATATCTATGAATGTATAAAACATCTCCACTGTTAATGTTATTGTAGTAGTATGATAATTTACTACTTGATCTACAACTGTCACTTCACTACTGCTCCAAGAAATGATGCTGAGGTGCAGAAGCAGGCTGAGTCTCTCTCAGAGTGTTTCCTCTCTGGAGCAGGAGATGTGTGACTGGATACCAGAACCAGTTCCTCAGTCTGTTCCTGGGGTAGACAGTTTAAACAGGTCTTGTGTATGGAAATAAATAACAGTTTTAGAAAGCTGGGAGTGGGTCACATCTCTTGGTCCATCAGCTCTAGCCCATGGCTCTCTCAGACACTATTTTCTGGAATGCCTTTCAGAAGTTCATCAAGTGCCATCCGCCAGTCTGTTGAATTTTTTGACCTCACTATTAAAGGGCTGATCCAGAACTGAGTTTTGTTAAAGTCCTTTTTTGTTATTAACTGCCTCCCAGCCTTGGTTTTCAGAGCATAAGTAAGCCAAAACCTTATAGTCCTTTCTAGCATGAAGATCAATCCCACTCCTCATGCCATCATATCATCCCTTCATGGCACATTTTTTAGGTTAAGTTCATCCTCCTTGAGCTGGGATGACCCAAACTGTATGCAACATTCCAGATCAAAACTGTTTCGCTGTTGCACTTATACATAGTGGTTTACCCAACTGATTATTTGACTGGGAACATAGATGTGGTCCCAGTCCCCAGAGGCTCTCAAGCCACCTCTTGCACTAAAAACCACACGCGAGAATATATGGCAAGCCCACTGGTGAATAAACAATTATAACATCCTCATTTCTGAGCCTCTAAGCTTGCATTTTGGTCAGGCTAATTTCTTATTGAAACAGGGATACCTGGCTTCATTTTTTGAGAATTAATCTATTTCATGACAGTTCTAAACTGGGTGATGGGTGTCCAAAGATAATAGGTAGATCTACAGATCTGCACAAAAGATTGTTTTTTCTCGGAACATTTACCTGTTGGTGTCTAGACTACTTTGATTATAAAAATATATATATACATATATTAAAGAGTGAAAATAATCTCTCCCTTCTGAGGCATCTAGATGGAGGATGAATTTAGCTCATTCTCTGTGCACCATCAAGACATACCCTGTTGTATACCAGACGTACCATGCACACACCTTGTGAAGGTCTCAGGAGTATTGCAAACCCAGGAGCTTATATATGGAAGCAGCAAGAACATTCAGAAAGACAATGTTTCAGCCTATCAGTCTTGATAAAGGCACAGACGGGTAAAAATGTCAGCTTTATGTGTGTTCCAGCCACTCTCAATCAATCTACTTTCATATGTAGGTTACTGAGTGTGTCTTCCCCAAAGCCTTGAAGGCTTTAAATCTTGTGCCCAGAGTGATGCCATTATTTTCATGATAAAATTGATCCAGGCAGACATCAACTTTCATTTTCATGGTACCAGACTGGTGGGATTGTACTTTTCAGCTCAATGGTTTCAGAAATTCACATTGCAGTGGTGATGTATTAAATTGATTCCCCTTTGTTTTATATATCACTAACACTGCACAGGAGAAGTGTGGTCTTTTTCCTTTCTGCCCACATTTTGTATGGTGTAACTGAATTGCTTGAAACCAGGGGAATCTAATAATCTTCCCACAAGGTCTTTCAGTGAGTGCAATTGGTGTATTAAAATTCAACTGTTGCATTATTAAATGCATTTAAAAGGATGCAATGAAGAAAGGAGAAAAACAATGTTTTAATGCCTTCCCTGTTTTATTGTCTCTTCCCACATGTGATTCTGTCACCTTGCTTTCTCTTGGGACTTTTGCCTCCGCTCCTATGGCGTATACCAGCGTATAGTGTATTTATAACTTGTCTTATAATGCTTTTTTGTCTCTTTCCCACCTTTTCCCACTTCTCTCAAAACACTGAGCAACTCTCACCTTTTGTTCATCCCAAGCAGACTTTCTCTGGCAAGTTGTCCTGTCTTTGGACTCTTCAGCACCAGTACCTTGCCAAATCCTTGTACCATAGTATGGCTCTGGGCATCACAAAAGTGAACTACAGGACAAAAATCACTAAATGTCTTTACTGCAGAAGAGAAAACGGAAGGAATTCTGCTAGCAGGTAACAACCTCTGTTCAAGAGAGCAGACACAAGGTTCAAGTACAGTGTTGTCCAGTTAGGTGTTGATTTTCATAATTTGAGGGCTCCTTGGAAGTCAAGCAGCATGTTGGGTTGGGAAAGGCAGAAAGCTGCTCACAACACTACCACACATCTCAAAACCTCTGGGGATTTTCAGGCCACCAGCCAGTTTTGATTGATAAACATCTTCTTCTTAGACACTGAAATAACCTTTTCTGTGACATACTCTGACCTTGAGGAATTTACCCATAGATATAAACCTTCACTGAACTGTAAGGAGTTGGTCAATCAGCGGTGTCTTTACATCACCTACAATTCCAGTCTATGTTACAGAGATTCCTTCTCAGAAAATAATGGCAAAATTTAATACATTTTAAAGTTTGTAAACATTTCCTGAGGATTTTATGGGCATAAACACATGCCCTCATATTTATATGCTAGTGTCATAGCATCTTCTTGCATCCATCATACCTAAAATTAATTTGTTTGTTGCAGAGAGAATAACATTCCCCTTAGATCCTTGAGGTGTTGAAAACATTTCCAGGGGATGCCTTTTGCTTTCTGTGGGACCCTGCTGCTTCCATCTCTATCAAAGTCCATGACACTTCTCCTGAGGATTTGCTTCTGCAGAAACACAGGTGTTAATTCTCAGCAGCTCTACATGTCCAACCCGCTGTGAAAATTACAGAAACTCGGGGATGTTCTAATCTCTTCCGTGCTTCCCACTGCCCCTGAAGGAGCAGCTCTCCAGCACTGTCCCATTTCTTCTCCTTGTTTCGTTCCCTGATATCTCTTGGACTTTACAAGGGAGATAGAAACCGCAGAGCCTAAGCTATCAATCTTTCTTCTCCTAGTTCTTTCTTTTATCCTATTTTCCTTCAAAAGTCTCCTTTTCTTTTTTCTTTTCCTTCTTAAAATATTTAAAAAAACAACCAACCAAACAAAAAAACTACTGAACTAACATAACATTTACTACTACTGTGACATACAGCTTCATAGTGGACCACTTTCCTTCCCAATACTGACTCCAGATTGGGGTTTTTTTAGATTTATGGCCCTGTCTGTGCAATATAGCACTGATTTTTCAGTTGGCCATTATGAATTATGAGTAATTATTACCCATAATTAACAATATTAAAACTTCTAAAGCATCCCTTCTCACCAAGATCATGATCCAAAGATCACTGAAACTAGAGGAAAGACTCCTGATGATGTGAATGGTCCTTACATTAGACCTGGGCACTGTGGCTGATATAGCCCAAAGTGAGAACTCAACCCTTGGGAAGCCAATGCACTCTAAATCAAACTTTTTGAGGCTGAGTGATCACTATACTCAGCTCTGCTCAGTGACATTTAATAATAGTGTTAAAGATTTCCCAAAGTAGCCTTTTATATCTGCATAAAAATGTAAAGAAGCAAATACTGAATCAGCTTGTTATATAATGAAGAGGGTAGAATTGTGCAGCTTTTACCACTGTGATTCTTTTATCTCCTTTCAATTTAACATTCTGAGTTGGTGCTTTTGAAATAGAAAGCAGATTTCTTAAGGGATAACAACACTGCAGGGCTTGGAATTACACAACTGAATAAGAATATTGAGAAGGCTACATACATCTCCCAGTCCCCAGTCAAACTCTTTCAAGCAACCATCATCGGTAACTGAAGATAGTCCCCCAGCCCATCTCGATGTGAACATGGTTTTCAGTAAGTACTGGTTCATTCAGCACTGTTGTGATAAAAATATTTATTTATAGGCATTGAATAGTTTCTCTGCCACAGTTGCAAATCCTGACTTAATTCTCATGCCCCACTAAGGCATTATTTGCTTATGGAGGGAGTACAGAAATACGAGTGAAAACAAACAAAAAAGAAGTCTATTTGATTTCATCGCTTGCCATGCATTACTTTGTGGCTTTCTAAAGGATGCTGCAAAGCATCAAAGCACAGTTGTCCAATATACCCCATGAGTTCTGGTATTTCAGATGGGCTGGTAGGTGCTATCTTCTCCCAAGACTATGGCCTGCTGCTGGAAGAGAATCGGTGCTGAGTTCCTTTAGGTCAACTCCAGTGAGAGATGGAGCTCATCTGGCATTTTGTGGGGTTATGTTGGCAGTTCTGCACAGGAAGTCTCTCTGCCCAATCAAGCACTGAGAAAAAATACTAACAAATCTGTGGAGGCATACAATGATCAGATGCTCCTGCATAAACTTGCTACGTCTTTGAGTCAGTTGTAATGCAAATGGTAAATTTCAGACATGAGAAAACTGCTCCTTCTTGCAGCAGCTTGTCTGAGCTTTTGCAAGAAGAGGAGTAAATTGTGATTTTGGGTTTACTTGGGTTTAAGTAAGACCTCAAAAAAGGTTCAAGATGCAACCGTAACCCTATAAAAGTGACTACAATGCCTTCAAATTCAGTGTCTTTTCCTTTCAGAAGATTTTTGGGTTTTAATTACAGAAAGTAATATTTGAGTTTTAAAAGTAGAGCTATTTAAAAACGAAGAACTTATTTAAAGTAAAATAAAGGGAGATGGTAAAATAAATAAAATATTTTTTGTCTCCTGGAGTCTGTCTAAAGACTCCACAGGTTAAAGATATATTACTCCAAAAGATCCAAACATGCCAGTATGGAGAAAGGTTGGAATAAAAGACTATTATGAGTAAAAAGGAATTTGTCACAAAAGGGAAATACCTAGGTAAGGAAATAGACAAGAGTATGAACTTTTAGATATAAAATATGCATCAAAATATATATATTTGCATGCTAAAATATAAAATATACTCCTGTTCTCCAAACTAAACAACCCCAGGTCCCTCAGGCACTCCTCATAAGACTAATTCAACTAATAATTCAAATTGTAAAAAATCAGGAGGTAGGATTTTTTTGGTTTTTTACTCAAAACTCCAAAAGAACTCAAATAGGTAGTTGATCACAACTAATGTTGGTTTGAACAACAGTTTATCCAACAGTCCTGTTTCATAATATAGGACTTGAAAATGGCAGCGATGACATTTAGGAAAATCTTGCAGGGATGATTCTGAGAACTACGGACCAGTAAACACAACTAATGGACCAGGAAAATGCTTGAAGCTATAATAAAGAGTGGAATTGGCAGACGCAAGAATAAATAAACTTGGGGAAACACCCATTAGTCCTCTTGAATCTACTTTGAAGAAGTCAGTGACCACATCAGTAAGTGACATTTGGTTCATGGAGTATGGTTTATTGGTGGCTACAAAGCATGATAAAACTTCCAGCTCACAAACCCAGTAGGCTTTCAACTGATGGAAGATGGATGTCTTTTCAGGTTTTGTAAGGCAGCACATGATGATTTCCCAAGGTTCTAAGTGGTATCCCTGTCTCCACTCTACCAAAGTGAATAAGAGTCTTGTTAGGAGCAAGAAGAGGCTGGGAACTTTTAAGCTTTTTCTGGTTTTCCTATGTATTTGAGTGGCACATCGTCCCTCCCCTTGTAGTGCTTCTGTGTGCACTTTATTTATTAACTTTCTTGTCTTCATTTTAATGAGTTCTTTTTATTTGCATTCTATTTTTCAGTTGCTTATCACCCCAAGTGCCTCTGCAGGAGTGTGGGGCATACTGTGCCCTTTATAAATTAAGTATTAATTACATGATTAATTATTATTATGTTCAGTTCCCTGGAAGGTTTTATACAAAGACAGTGAAAATGCATATATTCTCTAAGGTACATCTGTAGAGTGATTATGGACTTTAGGCTTATACAAAGCTATTGATTTCTCTCATGTACTCTAGTCTATAATATCATGTTCTGTTCCAAACAGACACTATTTTAATACATTCCTCCTCCTTATGACCACGTTTTGTATAAAATTTTACAGAAAGGAAAAAAAGACAGCTGTATAATTTTTCATACATAGACAGGAATTTGTTTCCAGGAAAAAAAACCCAAACCAAAACAGTTCCCTTGGGAAGCAGGGAAATTGTACTTAACTTTAGTATTAATTAGTTGCCTTATATTGCCATTTTGCTTCCACACAATGCAATGATGACATTAATGAACCTTGCAAGCAGGGAAGGGATTTGCATTTGTCGGTGAACTCATAAGAAACCTTGCAGGTATTTTTAAGCAAGGTCTGCTTTGGCTGTGGTTGCCACCTCAACAGCAGCCTTGGCCTGTGGGGAGTTTACATTCTGTAATTTATTTCAGAGTCTCTTGTGAACCCTTTTGGATTTTTATGCCTCCCAGTTTTTCCTTCAGAAACTGAAGAGTAGCACCTGCATGTTGGAGGGTGAGAACAGCCCTCCCTGAGTTTGGGGACAGCCTGTGCTCAGCCCACTGCAGGGGATTCACAGCATTCAAAGGCAGGAACCTCCCACCAAACATTTTTTTCCTTTCGGTAAAGCTATTGAAGTTGGATGTTCATGAAAACCCCAAAAGGCAGAGATGAAGCAAAGGCCACAGACATCCGGAGTGACAGAGAGGTGCAGATGGAGAGGGCTGCAGACCCTTCTCCATAGGTGCTTCTCAAAAATCATCTCTCCAGCACAGCCACCCACACTCCTGGGGACCACAGACACAGAAAAAGGGGCTCCCTGCACCAGTCAGGGATTGACCACATCATCCCGTCTGGCTCAAGCACTGTTCTATTCCTCCTCCTCCTCCTGATCACCACATGATGGTGTTGAGAGGGGAAGATATTAGTTAAAAGGATCAATTTGAGAGAGCAATTCACATTCTCAGCAGTACCCAAAGTTTATCCAATCCTGTTGAACCTCATTGCTGCTGTCATAACATACACCCATCAGCAATAATCAAAACAGTATGAAACCACACAACAACCTCTCCCTGTTAAGAGGAATGTTCTGACTTCGAGATTAGAAACACCTTAGAAAGAGAAATCAGTCTGCTTGTATGTCTGTCCTTTAAACCATTAGACACTGCTAAGCTTATCTAAACCACCTCGGCCCCCTTTGTCAGCTGGAGTCTGTGAGCGATTATTGTAGAGAGTTTAGAAGCTGTATTAAAACCTTCTGCTGCCCCTCCTGTAGTCCGTGGCTGTGGGCAGGTGACAACAATGTGTCTTACAAGCACATCATAGTAAATAAGTGCACTGTTATTTTACTTTTTTATACCACTTCTTTTTTTTTTGTTTAAAGATCACAGAATCCCAGCATGGTGGGGGTTGGAAGGGACCTCTGGGGATCATCTCATCCAACCCCTCTGCTAAAGCAGGTTTGCCAAGAAGCAGGTTGCACAAGAACATGTTCAGGTGGGTTTTGAAAGTCTCCAGAGACTCCACAACCTGTCTGGACAGCCTGGACCAGGGCTCCATCACCCTCACAGGAAAGAAGTAAACATTGTTCAACCTTTGTGCAGTAACAACCTTTGATTAAATCAGTTGTTTCATTGCAAATCATGTAACTATTTGTCCTCAGTTATTTACATATGTTTAGATGCAAAATAATAAATTATCATTTTAATAAGTATGATGTGGTGAGGGCAGTGCTCTCTGAGTTGTCCTAGTGGCCCAGGGATCAGTACCAGTACCTACCTCTGATAAGGTTCAGACACTAGATTTTGTGCAGAATCTAGATATTGATACCACAGCTGTATATTTACTCTTCAAGACTAGTTCTCTCTTGAATATCAGGCTGGAGAAAGTAGTTGTCTGTGTCTGTGCCTGCACTCCCACTGAGACAGGTTAGAAACAGGGGAGACAAAGCTGTCCTTTCACCCTAACAGCAGGGCTAACCACTGCCAGGCACCAGCCAGTGCTGAAATGTGGTACGGCAGGTAAGAAAGAGCAACCCTCAGTAAAACAATGAACTAGAACAATCCAGCTGTCACCACTGAGTTTGAAGTCCCATTAGAGAGATGGAAAAACACTGTTAGAGAGCAACCAAGTAAGTCGTACTTAAGGTACTCGGCAGACTAAATGATCATCGCCTGGAGGAAACGTCTTCAGTTGACCTACTTGTGCAACGGGAGCTGGAGTCCTGGCCTGGACTCATGCAAGGAGCCAGAGCAAAAGCAAAATTTCTTCCTTCCAAGCAGCTTTGACACATGAATGAGAGTGCTGCTGGAGGGGGACAGTGTCCATCCACGGGTCACTCCACCCAGAAGAACCATTGTAGGGAAGGAGAGGTGGCAGGCGATGTGAGCACCAGGGCTCTGGGACTGAACCAGTTGCCTTTGCTTACCTCCAGTGCGTAGACTTGAGGCACTCCCCCATGACACATCCTGCAGCAGCATGTGAAGCACCATCCCAAAGCATAGAGCGTGTGCTGAACGCAGGCACTGGAGGCAGGAAGCTGCAGGAGAGGAAAGGAGTCACAGGCATTGCAACAACAGAGCGAGGCCCACAGAGGATTGCAGTGACAAGTGACAGCAGCAATACCTCCATGGCCCTTCTCTGGGGCTGAAGGGATCATCTTCAGCTCCAAAAGTTTGGCCCTGCTGACCCTGACCCAGCCCAGACCCCCTGCCCCAGCACTGTCCTTTATGCCAGGGGACTGCTGGGGAGCCACCCTACTGCAGTACGATGGTCACGTACCAGCTTGTGCCACCACCTTGGTGGCACATCCAGGAACGACCGTGGCCAACAGTAAGTAGTGGTTGTAAAGCAGGGATGTGCACGGGCTGAAACTTTAAGCTCTGTCCCTAAAATGAATTGGAAGCATCTGGCTGTTTTGCTGTCAGTGGGTAATGATGCAGCCCCGTCGCAAGCCCAGATGTGATTCTACATTCCTGCAGCTGTTCTGGTGGGAGTTTCAACACCCGAAACATCTGCTACTGGGAATCAGAGGCACAATACTTACATGATCTTTTAGGGCTGTTATTTCTGTATATTTGCAATTTTGTTGAGTTTCTGTTGGGTTTGTGGTGGTTTTTTTTCCCTTTTCCTTTGGAAAATACATTTTGTTTATGTAGCATCATTTTCCATTTGTCCAGCAGTGACCACCCCCCCAGCAAGAGGGGATCCCCACATACAGTCACGCTACACGTCTGCAGCACTGGGCATGAAAAGCAGCAGATTCAGGGTGTCACAAATGAGGTTTATGGGGGTTGACGCTGCGGAACATTACGGTCTGTCATGTAAATATATATATGTAGGGAGCCGCTAAAATGAAGTCATTACTGTCTGCTGCATAAATATGTGTTTAGACCATCTAAATAACACAGAAATGCCCGTCCATCAGGTAATTAGATATTTAGACCATGGGAGAAAAGGCTGTTTTGACATTCAGTCGTTACTTACATCCATTAAGAAAAGGTAAATCATCATGGCAAAAGAGATGAGAAGACCATACCATGACTTTACAAGGACAATAAAGGGAAGATGAAAACCTGAAGGAGAAAACAAACTCTGGGCTGTGAGGTGGTAGTAAAGCCTTATAATGCCCAGGCTGATCTACTGAACTTTGTAGAGGGAAAACACACAGTCTGTCTGGGACTTCTAAATACTGGTATTAATCCTGAAGTGAAAGTTCATGATTATATTACACAAACCCATTAGAAAGAGATTTTCTAATGGAAATGCTGACACTGCACGGTAGCGCAAGCAGTCGATACTATAATTTCTTACTTCCTGTTACTGTGGACAGTTAATATACTAAAAAGAAACAGAGGACCTGGAAAATTTATACAAGACACTATGTCGTGCCATTTGTTACCCCAGTGTTAATTACGCTTCGGTTCTGGCTGTGACTCGGCGCAGGCTCATCAGCCACCTGCATCTGGAAGCCATCCCCTCCCTCCCTCTTCGGGCACAAAATCCCACACCTCTTAGGTGCTGCAGAAGAACACACTACCCCAGAAAGTCTTCTATGTACTGACCCACTGCCAAACATCCACGAAAGCGATACTCATCATGCCTCTGGTCCCTGTGTTCCTGTACAGAAGTGAGGCGCTGGGAGGCTGTGGTGGTGGTGACAAGGCTGGGGGATTGTGCCCACCCACACAGGGCTGGCAGGCAGCACCACCCCCAGAGGAGAGGGGGAAGAGCCAGAGTAGGTGGTAAGATAAGTCGAGGACACCAAGGACAAGGTAGTAAGGGCAGCAATAGAATGAATGTGGGGAAAAGGCGAGGGAAGAGAAGACGGGAGAGGCAGGTCAGAAAAGGAAGGAAGGCAGCCTGGAAAAAGTGCTGCCCTCAGAAACGTTGCCTTATTCATGGACTGCGTGGTGGGGCTGCCTGGAGAAGAGTCACTCCTGGATAGGGTAAGGGCTCCTGGGACATACTTGGAAGCCCTGCATTATCCACCCCAGCCAAGGGCAGCGGTGAGGTAATGGAGCTGAAGGGGGAGACAGGGAAGCAAAGGGAAAGGCACATTGAAGAGATCAAGCAGAAATATTGTCTTCTTTTGCCGTAGGAGAGGAAGCCCCCATTTGACTTTTCCATGTTTTCTTTGGATTGCTTTCAATGAGGCACCCTGGGCTGCGTGTTCTGTCTCAGGCAAAGAAACTTCAGCAAAGCCAGGCTTGCTCCTCACTTTGGCATCTCAGTCAGCAGTAATTTATATTGCTGTTCCTCCTTAATAAAATCCATCGTGCACTCCAAAAGAGTAACTAGGACACTTAGTTTTTATTCCACATGCATCTCATTTGTCTTCAGCAGGTTCTTCCATAATCTCATCATTATTGCAATCACCCTCTGAGGACAGCTGACTTGCATTAATCAGCTAGGCCTCTCATCCCTCACTAGATTCTTTACAGTTTTACTGTGCCCTTGGGCATCCTAACTTTACTTGAAAAATTAATAAACCTCCCCTCTCTTATCTTACCTTATTAATGTCTGTCTTTGTAACCCATTATCCCTGCATCTCTTTGGTGACCATTTGAGGATGTGGTTACCACCAAAGGATTGTCCCCTGGTGAGGCAGCACACAAGAGTGCCCTACATAATTGAAAAAAAAAAAAGAAGAAAAAAAAAAGAAATTAAAGAAAAAAAAAAAAAAGAGAAGGGTGGGAGGGATGAGAGAAAGAAGGAAAAAGACCATAAAAACTTTCAAGTCCAACATCATTATTTACAAGACAGAATAAAAAACCAGGGGTTGCTTAGAATCCAATATGGACTATTACAGCTCATCAAATACTTTCTTCTTGCCTTATTCCTCTTTTCACATGAGCAGACCCTTGCCCTGCAGCCCCCCACCACCACAAACCCCAGCTCCCACCCATCCCTCCCCGCTCCCCTTCCCTCTCATGCAGCCTATTAAACCCGACTCGTTGGGTTTAGATGTTTTGAAATCCTGGTACATTAATCACTTGTGTTTGCACACCCTTTATGTGGGTTGTTGGTCATGGTCTGTAGTTATACTGGCTGTCTCCCTTGCTTACTTAAAAGTACAATCCAATTGAAAATAAAGATTTTGCAGGTTTGCTCATTTCACACAGCGCTAGCAGCTGGTAAGTGTCTTTTGCAATTCATCAGAGGCCTCCCAGACCACCTGCTCTTGGCATCCTGCAAACAGCTGGCTCGGTGTAAGTACCATAAGCTATTATCTTACTCAATAAATAATGAAATAAAGAAAGAAAGCGGGACAAAACCACATCTTCGTAAATAACGTACGTTCACGACCAACCATCTCGCCTGTTCTGGAGAAGAAGGAAATCAAGTTAAGATCCTTCGCTGGATTTAGCAGCATCTTGTGACAGAAGATGGAGATAAATCAACACCAATGCGTAGGGCTCTGTATTTTCTTTCATTTTGAAACCTGCTCTATTTCTGAAAAAGCCAGAGGGAGCTTTTCTGAAACTTCAGCTAATGTCACCAGATGTCCCACTATTGAGAGGTGACTCTTGGTCTTTGAAAGAGTGCCCCACTTCCATTTTTTTTTGAAATGAACTTTTGTCCTCTCTTTCTGGTCCCAAGAGTAGATACGAGGTCACCTGCTCCTCCCCAGCTGCCCAGGAGGCTGCTGCCAGGTCTCCCCCGAGCTGGAGGGAGAGCTGCCAGCTTGTCAGGCAGGAGGTGGGCTGGACCTGAAATAGGAAGGGCCATGGGCTGCCAGAGATGGAGCACGAAATGCATCCCTGCGGCTGGGAAGGAACTTCAGAGGTGAGAGGAGCAAGAAGATGATGAGGAAAACAGTGCTATAATATTCCCTCTGAAGATGAGTAACAGTTCTAACAGGAAAGTTCTGCATTTTGGGCACAAAGCCTGTATCTCATAAGGACTCTTATTTTTTAATCTTGTGAATTTTACAAGGTGCACCTACCAGATTTCTTGCACCGCAAACAAAGGCAATAAAGAAATGCAAGCTGTTGCATGAATGATTTATATCAGCTCAATTTAAATGTAAGGTCTGATTTATGGTTGGGTTGTTTTGGTTTTTTTTTTTTTACGGTGTCCTCTTGGTTTATGTTTGCTGTAAACTGAGGATGCGAAAGGTGGCAGTTGGAGATCTGACTGCTGAGCTGTGGAGAAAACTGGGAAGTTCAGTGTCTGCCATGGTTTGCAGACATAGAGCCACTCATTCTCCCACAGAGGAAAGCGTTGCCTGGCAGGCTGGCTCATTCCCTTTAGCAGCAAGGTATTAATCACTGTGAGGAAGGATGCCTGACCCCAGCTCCTGTTATTGCAAGCGAGGACTGGGAGAGGAGCATTGAAAAGCCAGCTTTTAATGTGCCATAAAAGAAAAAATTACTTGCAATGGTTTTCAGAATGACTATTTTCTCCTTCCTGCTTTGCAGCCACTATGTGGGAGTTGCTACTGGAACTGCAGACCGAGGTATTGTTCCCTCTTCTGAATTCAGGTGGAGCCCCTGACTCCTAAAGTGGGGTAGAAGGGAAGAAGCCCCCACTTGATTCAGGCAGCACAGCTGAGCTGGCACTGGGATGTTTATTTTGCTCCTGTCATAGATCAGTGGTGAGTTAATGCCTTCCTGCCACAGTTGTGTAGCCAGGAGGGGAGCGAGGCAGACACTCTACCTTGGAGAGATGTCTCTGATGAACCCCTCCAAACCCTGTGATTGACAGGGCCACACCATGCACTTCTAATGAAGCATTTAAATGCCCCAGTTAGTACAGCAAATGTGCATCCCTGCAAGTTTTTCTGTTTCATCTCAACTTTCCTGCCCTTTCCAGTCTCTCTCTCCTCGTATTTCCAAGAGCAGTCAGTTCCAGAGGCCAATTCACATGTAAACACAAGATGCAAACCAACCTGTCCAGCACTTACCTCTCCTTTCAGTAGATGTTGGTGACAAACAGCCACAAAGCCTTAAGAAAGCTCTAAAAAGAACAACATCAGTGGCTGGTTTCTGATAATACTTTGCAGGACTGGTTTCCAAGCCTGCTACATGTCAGACCATCTCTCTGGGGCACTGCTGTTCCAGCAGCAGGGTGGCCCATTCAGGGAGCTTAGCTGGCCAGAGACATTACAAGGGGGACTGCTCCCCTCAGCCTCCACAGGCAGTGTTTGACTGGTTCAATGGAAGCAAAGAAGCAATGGAATTTGACAAATGTGGAGCAGTTTGGCTGTTTCAATGAATCCCGTGAGGTCTCAGGAGAAAAATAGCAGAACGTGTGGCAGCACCTCTGTGGGTGTCGATGGGATCTGCAGAAGGTGGTGAGAAAGATCTAAACTGGTCTCAGATACTGGATGTTTTGACTCCTCTCCGGGAGCATCGATACACGTTTGCCCCTACGGAGATGAATACGGTCCTTCTGAACACTGTGTGGTTTCTTGTGCTTTGCACTAAACTGGAGCCTGAAGCAAAAGCACGGCCATAAATGTTCCTGCATTCTGGGTATTGGATTTTCTTTATGCCCAATATCTTGCAGTTTTTCCTCTTTCTTTTTTTGCCACTAAGCATTTTCTGATATTTGTGGCTAGAAGCTATAGTTTTTATGATATTTTTAGTACACTGCATGCTTCTTTAAAGCGCACCTTATAAAACCTCAGTCCTCAGCCAGGTCTCTATAAACTGGTTCTGTTTTACATCAACAAGCTTCAAACCTTCCTTGCCATTCCCCACCCTCCTCTTTTAATAACGAGGCAATCTATAGCAACAATTTCTCTTGCATGTGGTGATGCAGCCTACTCTGAATTCAAGACGGGAGGCTTTTACTTTACTTTATTATTTCACCAAGACTAAAATCCTCCAGATACTATTTTCATTTCTAAGAGCAGCCTGGGTAAACACTGAAGATGGAATTAAGAATTTTGCGCTTGACAGAAAGAAGCTTGGATAAAATGAGCATGGGACATAACATAACCTAGGCAGGAACCTGAAAAAAAGACCCAACCAAAAACAAACAAAAAAAAACAAAAAAACAAAGAAAAGCTAGATTCATTATGAGCACAGGCTTGCTCTATCAAAACTCAGCCTCCAAAGATCCTGAAACACATGAGCCGTTCAGAACTCATCTCTGGTCTGGCCAAATCTGCAGTTGAACTGGCCTTTTGATACTAGTTTTGAGGAGTTTGACTTTGCAGCCAGCAGCTTGTGTTTTTCTATAAAAAGCAATGACGGGCGAAACTCAAAGGGTATGAGCTTTGGTTTACATCCACCCTTCAACGACAAGGATATTTCTTTGAGAGTGAGTGGACTACCACAAGATCTGCAAAATGGGGTTAGAAACACCATGGTTTTTTGGATGATATTGACAATTTCCATCAGGAAGAACTATACAAATAACGTCTCCTGTATGGCACTGATGCCTCTGAGTGTATTACAACACATCTATTAGAAACTGTCTAGAACACCCAGCCAAGACCAGAGCACCATGGCAGCAGACACGTGGTGTGTATATATATATATATGTATGTATGTATGTAATAAGAAACTTAATGCTGAGAAAGCTGAGGAGGAACTATTTACAAGTGCTTGTAGTGATAGGAGAAGGGGTAATGGCTTTAACCTGGATGAAGGTAGATCTAGACTAGACACTAGGAAGAAATTCTTTACATTTAGGGTGGAACAGGTTGCCCAGAGAAGTTGTGGAAGCCCCCTCCCTGGAAGTGTTCAAGGCCAGGTTGGACGGTGCCTTAAGCAACCAGGTCTAGTGGGAGGTGTCCCTGCCCATGGCAGGGAGGTTGGAACTAGATGATCTTTATGGTCCCTTCCAACCAAAACCAGTCTATGATTCTATGAAAAAAAAAGCCATCAGTGAATCCCATTCATCACTTTTGCACCAAACACAGTGGTGCAAACTCAGCCTTATTTTCTGCTGGGATGAGAGGCACATGCTTGCAAAACTGGATCTCATTAGAAAAAGGATTCCAGAAAGAAAGCATTTTGTTCTCATTTTGTTTCAGTGTTATTTTCACTGAGGGAATGGCGTATCAGCCTCCCACTCATGGAAGTTATTCCCAGTTTCTTCTGAATATCATGTTCCACTCCAGCACTTCAGCACACACTTCCCTTTCTACAAGCATCACCATGCACAGGGCAACGTTTTTCAAGTTGCCTGCTACTGCCACTGAAACTCCCGTACTTTAGTTAAAAACTAAAAGCAAATGGAGGATATGGAGTATCAATGGGAGGTAGCAGTCAAGCTGATGGTGCAGCACTCTTAATTACACAATACTTTTATTGAGCAATTCAGTGGTAATTCTTACTGCTATTCCTCCTTAATAAGATCCATTGTGCACCATAAAATAGTAACTAGGACACAGTTTGTATTCCATGTGCATCTCATATCTCTTTAGCAGGTTCTTCCATATCCATAATCTCATCATTATTACTATTACCCTCAGAAGAGAGTTGACTTGCATTAATCAGACAGGCTGCCATTCCCTTGCCAGGTTTTCTGCAGTTTTATTGTGCTTTTGGACATTTTAATTAACTTGAAAAATTAATTAAAAATCTTACCTTATTAATATCTCCTACCTTCCCCCTACTCAGCAATCTATTATCACTGTTTATCATCACTGACCATTTGATTCTAGGATGGTCTTGTAATGGGAGAGCACACCAGAATGCCCAGGTAATGCTAAAATGATAGGGCAACTCTGAGACATCTTAAAATGCTCAATCTCATCTTTTACTGAAAGTATATATGGTTATCAGAGAAGTAAAACCAAACTTCTACAGCTCGTTAAAGACTATTCCAATTCCTTCCCACTCACAGTCCATTTTAAACGCTCAGATCTTTCATCTGTTCTTGTACAGCTGGTTGGAGATTGCCAGAGAACGGACTGAATGAAAAGAAGGCCAACTCATTTAAAGGTGCAACGGCACATCCCTGAGACCTGGTCACCAATCACATTAGTTAGAGCTTTACAAACTTCTTTATGAAAATAAATAAATAAATTAAACGGCGTGTTCTATAAATGAATAAGGAGTCCATGGAATTTACTCTTAAAACATACGAAGTTTACTAGAGAAGAAAAAACACCTTTCTAGTGGCATTTTTACGTGGTAAAGAACAGTTGCCCTAACACAAAATTCTTTAGTGTGGTTTAAAACTCCTAAGAGCCTGCAGTATTTTGTACAAAAAATACCCACCAAAAAACAGTGCTAGGCAGAAAGGGTATTTTTCATGCATTTTTGTCTTTTTTTGCCATGCTCCTCTCAATTGCTTAGCACTATTAATGTGATTAATTCATGATTGCACTAGAGTGAGCCGTTCCACTGGGACCAGATAGGCTAACAGCAAAGAAGAGCACACAAGGGTGCACAAGCATGTCCTCAACATTTGTTTGAGGTGCCAGCTGGGATCTCACCTCTGTTCTCCAGCTCATACAAAGTGTGATGCCTGGACTGAAAGATTTGGAAACAAAGCAGCAGATTTTTGATTCAGTGCACTGTTATTTTGAATTGTTTGCTTTTAGCGACCATCTGATGGTATGTCAGTGGGCCTGCTACATATTACCTCAGCTTTAAAACTTATTCAATGCTGTATCTTGGTCTTTTTTTAAGAAGGGCCAAGAGACACCTGAGGCAGTTCCTCAGGTTTCAGGAATGGGAGTCTTCAACCTGCTAAAGTGATAGATGATCACCCTCCTTGGCAGAGCTCATCTCCCCTTTCCCTGGGAAGGAGAGAGACAGTATCAGATACTGTAGTTATCCACATATGGTTTCTATAGCGAAAATAAAGAAATAAACCCAAGTTCCTACAGATATTGTGATGCTGAACTTCTTTTAGAACGAAATAGGACTTGCTGGAGACCCGGTGAAATTTAAGCTTTAGTTTCCTAATGATAAGGAAAGCTTGTCCCATGGTAAAGGCATTTGGCTCATGGCTTAGGAGAAGTGGGTTCAATCCCACCTGTGGGCATCCTGTGTGTAAAAATAATACACACTGCCTGTCTCTGTCCCTTACCTGTAATCAGAGCCAGGTAAGCAGCTATAGCTAACACTACTGCTCAATGGAGAGAGCTAATGGCAGGGAAAAAGTTACTTTGATTATTGTTAATTAAAAAAATTAAAAAGTTAAGCATTCCCAGCAGATAAAATACAAATACTCAGAGCAAACTCAGCACATTTGCACCTCCTCCTAGACAGGACAATTCCAAGAGCTCTGCATAAAGGAGGATGATCCAAGAGATACTCAAACTGCCTGTGGTTTTAGTCCTTCCAAGAACAAAGAATTTCTTTTTTAATTGGTGTCAGAGTTTCATGCACCTGCTCTTCATCCAACACCTGGATTACTAGAAGACAAAGAAAATGAAGTGACCAGAACAGCTTAAATCCTAACAAAACCCACTTTGAGGTAGTTTAGAGCTGCGCATCTTATTGCAGCCAGGAGAGAAGCTTCTGAATTATTTAGTAACCTCAGGCCTTTCAAAAGGAGACGAAACTCATTGCCCAGTTCCATGGGGCTTAGATGAAGTTGTGCGGGTAGGAGTATTAGATATTTATTCGGCATGAACTTTGATAAATAATTTACCAGTTCAACTGCGACTAACAAGATCACTGAATGGTGAAATCTCTGCAGTAAGCAAATAGAAATGTTTCCTCTGTTGACTGCGCAGGTGAGGTCCCAAACATCAAAAGAAATACAGGTTGCATTTTGTAAAATTCAGCCAGCTAGCCAGGATGCTTCATGGCAATGGGTAAAAGTGTTCTGCTTCATAGTTGGCATTATTGACCCAGTCTTACCTGGAGTATGGGAACTTCAGAGGTTTATCAATATAAGTCTGTGTTACTGGATCAGAGGGGCCCTCTGCTCAGTGCCACGATGCTTTTCACACAGAGGTGTCAGAGAAGCATAGAAAGATGAGGAAAGTGTCTTGTTCTTACACTGAACAAGCAAAGAGCATAAGAATCCTTCCACTCAGAAACCCAGACAGAGCACTTTCAGCTGTGTGTACAGAAGGGGAGTTCTCCACTAGCGGTGTTAAATGTACAGAAGCGGAATGTATGCGCATTCCTAAACAGTGTATCTTTCTCCTTCTTTTTAAGTAGATGGCCCAGAGGCCTTCTTTAAACCCCCTGCCCCGCTTTTCTTTTGAACTAACCCCATTTATACTCTGGCAGCAGCACGTGCACATTGTCAAGCAATAGTGACATCAAGCGGTCTGGTTTAGCTGATCGGCAGCATTTTTCTTCCTCCGCTCATCCCAAGGGCAGCTATCGATCGTCATCAATCCTTTGTGTAAACAGATCTGGAATAAATCCGGCGTCAGACATTTATCCTGTTGAGGGTATTGCTCATCAGCATGATTTAAGGTATGTATGTGTGTGAGCACAGTGTGATTTACAAGAGACCTTCCAACTTCTCACTGTACGGTAGTTTAAAAGTTCTCCATCAGAAATATACCTGTATAATCATGACAGTAAGAAGATGAAGAGCCACCTTCTCCCATCTGATCTATAGCACAGGTAGACCAGTGAAGCAGGAATGAGCATTATTTAGTGTCTGTATTATTGAGTGCCTGGTACCCACCAGCAGAGATCAGGGCTCTGTTGTGCGAGACACTGCAAACACACGAGGAAAAATGTTCCCAGCACCAAGAGACCTTGTAGTCTGCCCAGTGAGAAATGAAAAAGGCAGAAGCAGTCAGCAGGTAGGAGAGCCCAAGACTGTGAAGACACAAAAGCAACATAGCTATGTAGTCCTGCCCCACCAGCTTCTTAAGCAACAAGTACTCTCTTTTATAGCAATCCCTAAAAATCGGAAGGCAATTGTGATGACAAAAGCATCACTGTTGCCTGAAGGTATCTGGCAAAGAGACCAAATAAATCCAAGGTCTAACCATTGCCTGAGGCCACAGCCAAACCTTTTCCTTTTCCCTAGTGATACCTGCAATGGCAGGTCTACCTCTCCTTCCCAAAAACAACAGCTGAAAATGCCATTCCCTCAAGCCTACCAGCTCTTTGAAGATTTCAGAGAGGGGTGCTAGCTGATGAGTACAAACTATTTTAAAGATCTTTTCAGCGTATCCATAGGGATATATTTATTTTGCTATTTCTTGTGAGCAGTAAGTCACCTGATACGTTTGGACGGCCAACAAATGCTACTTTAGTAAACTCTCCCAGAATTCTGAAAGGTTAAATTCATAAAGGTATCCATTGCTCAGAAGGACTCTGACCAGCATCAGATAGTAGGGCATGGAAAAGGAGTTACTTAGCAGGCAGCAACACAGCCACACATATTTTCATCTAAATCACAGACTTCATGAACCCCATCAGCTTTAACACATGCCTCCAGTCCCTGTGGAGAGCAGGCTGAGCACAGGAGTGTGTGCATATGCTAGTGCATGAACTGAAGGTGTCTATACAGAGAAATAAAAATAGATTCTTATGAAAGGGGAATGTTTTCCTCCACACACTCCTTCAGTAGCCATGGCCATGGCTGCAAAGCAAATTGCGTGAGGTGATATCATGAGCTTGCCAGTTTTAACCCAGCAGTGGCAATTGTAAAGTGTAGAAGACACAAGAGAACACTCCTAAAAAGGATTTTAAAAGATGGTAAGGAGAAAGGTGTATGGTCAGGGATGCTTTTGTCTTCCACATTAAAGGTGGTGGCCACAGCCACAGGGCTGCACAGCCTCTCTAGTCTGGCTGCAGCTGTCCAACCCTCAAGCTGGTCACTGGGCACATACCCAATCTCTGATTGCCAGCAGGCATTGAAGCCTCTGCAGTTCACCTTCAGGAGTATTGATAGGCAATGACTCTTCCCCTCATGCTGAAACCACACCTTCAGTTTGCTGTAGAACCACTTGGTTCCTCTGTATCAGAGCTGCAGTACAAGGGAGCTGGATTTCCTGCCAGAGTAAAACATAAGAGGCTGGACTGACCATGGTCTTGTTCTGTGTTTCTTTCCTGTTTCCTAACATTTAAACAACCAGATTCCCATTTCCCTTCCTGCTATGTTGAGAAGTTAGCTGATAACACCTACTGGTAGAGCCCTTGTATGTGTTCCCAAGGCCCCAAGCCTCGCTGAGCAAACCAGTATTGTCTCATGGCACACAGCAACGTGCTGCACACCCAGAATGACCTGTATGGCACAGCACACACAGTACCACAGCAAGGTGGGGGGAAGCCAGGAGGCCCAGATTATGGGCTCCACTGCCCCATGCTGTAAGACAGCCCTGGTTATTGCTGAGTACAGGTGCAAGTGAGAGAACATGTTCCTCGTTATTAGCTATTCACCATGTGTGCTCCAACATTCATTAGTCTCCTGTTTAACTAGAGTTATTCAAGTAAAGGAGCAGAGACAATACCATATGACTTATGTGAACACACACACCATGAATAATGAATAGCGAATAGCCAAAGTGAACCTCTCACTGGACTGAAAATGCTTCGTCCAAGCTGTTTAACAAATACTTAGGAATAATATTCCCATTGACAGAAATTGGTTCTCGTTGAGGAAAAACTGATGCACTCACAGAAGAAAAAGAAAAAAGCCATCAACCCCCCCCCACCCCCAAAACAAGAACACACCCCCCAACCCCCTTAATTTACTCACAAGGAATAGTCTCAGTATAGTCTCTACTTTCCTGCAACCACAGGAATCCTCCCTTGGATCCACAAGAGAGGGAAATGCAGCTTTATGTATCTACAGACCATCTTTTTTTGTTGCTGTTCTGGCTTTTTTGTAGTTTTCTAGACAGTAGTAGTACTGAAATAATTTCCTCTGACAGCAGACTGTGAAGTGGAGGCACAGGGAAAAAGTAGGACAATGTTGCAGCCACGCAGGGGCTTGTTCACCCTTTCAGGTTTCGAGGGGAGGGATGTTTCTTCCAGTAACAAGTTGCCTAAATAAGATGCAGGGACTATGCAAAATGAATGGAGATGCTCAGGCACAGACTTGCTCTGTCATTCGGGTCTGTCAGGGGATGACATTTACTCTGGCTTTCTCATGTCGGGTTGTCATGTTGTGTTGAATTCAGTACTTGACCCAGAAATGAGAGGTAGCAGGATCAGAATGGTAAGACAGCTAACAGCAAACATTACACGAGCTGGAAATTATCTCTTACAAAGCAAAAAAAGTAAAACCAAAGCTAGCTCTGTCTCCTGATTATTACACTAATAACAGATAGGCTGTGCAGATATGCATGGGCTATGCATGAATGCATTGGAGAGCAGCTTGAAAACTGCTCCAAAAGGTTTAGGGGAGCTGCTGAGGAGAAACTGATGTATAAGACTTTCAAAGCAATCAGAACTCTTAACAGTCTTAATTGGTTGCATCTTCTGCATTGTGCCCTGCCACAAAGTGCTGTGAGCCTTGAATTCAATCACAGAGATGCAAGTTGAAAGTGAGGAGCTGCAGCCACAGCTTGCTTCTAATGCAACGCTTACCTCATCTCACCAGAAGGATCCAGGATAGTATTATAAGCTAAATTTTCACATCCTCATAGCACATAGAATCATCCTTGGAAAATATGTGACCTAACAGAAGTAGAAATATACAGACCCAGGATGCCGAAGAAGAATTTGCCCTTTGCTTTCAGGATCAACTTTTGTTCTCAACACACCTCTTTGGTCCATTTTATTTCATATTGCTCTGTCTTGGTTTGTGCACAGGAGCCATGGGCAGTGCTGCAGATAGAGGGGAAAATCCCAGGGCTGTGTTAAAAAAATGCCAGATGTAAAGCAAAATGGATTAATACACTTTTCTACAAAGTGGTAAAATGAAAACACAATTGATGGACTTCCACACAGTTTGCCTCAGGCAAAGAGCATTCCATTAAAATAAAAATACATTTGGTTAGAGCAAATTAAATGTTCCCAAGGAGGAATAGCTTGAGGTCAAAGGTGAAGCCACTCTACTTGCACACATGTTTTCAATCTGTTTGACCTCTGTGATCAGCAAAGCTCTGATGTGCAAAGGGGAAGAAGCTTAAAAGAGATTGGGAAGAATAAAAAAAATATAATACAAAGAAATGCATAAAAGATCTGCCTAACATAGCTGTAAACTCCCTGTACTGAAGGAGAAAAAGTTGTGAAGAGTTTTTCCTGTGATCCTTCTGTAGGTAATGAAAGACCTGGATGATCTTGACCATATTGCAGAATAAAGTTTTTTCTCATCAGCTGCATCAGAAAGAATCACACTTGAGCTGTCGTGGCAGGGATTTGTGTGCCTGACTGTGGGCACGCCTGAAAAGACTCAAGGGAAGTGGATCAAAAGGAAAAGCAAGCGAAACTCCTTCTGCTGATCCAGTGCCCCATTTCACTCGTACTCATCGCTGAATGTTCTCCAGCTGCTCTCTTGCAGGCAGGCACTGGGGCCAGGTTAGTGCCTGAGAAACCAGGGGGCTGGAGCAGGCAGGCAAGGGACAGAACCCTGCCAGCATGAGGTGACGGCTTCCAAAACAACCTTCACTGTGACTTAAATCCACCAGGGATGCCCTGCCTCCTTTATGAGACTGACCAAACCTAAGGTCTTATTTCTGCACGCTGGAGAGATCCGGCAGGCAGGGGAGACAAGGTGAGCAGGGGTAGGGAGAATGGGGTTGTGAGTTTGCCTCTCCACTGCCTCCCTTCCTCTCCTCCCTAACAGAAACCACGAATCAGGGTCTTCAGCATGCTAACATTTCAAACCTAGGCTCAAATATACCCAAAGAAAACCAAAACAACCAAACAAATCTCAGCTGAAGGCTCTTACGGAGCTTGCTCACTTCAGCCCAGAATGCAAAAAACGACAGACTTTTTTATTGCCAGCCACGGGTTTATGATGTTTGCTAATGCTGCACGTTCACTACCCTGGCAGCCAGCATTAGCCTGGCTTCCCCCCACGGCTGGTGCTTGAGAGAGGAACCTCTCTGCAGTGGCTGTTTCTTGCAGCCAAGCCTTAATCAGGTCAACAAGAATGGATTTTGCTTCACACTCCCAATGAAAGGCTGTCACATGAGCAGACTAGAAGTCCACAGATCCTTTGGACAAACTACACTTACCCAGGAGCCACGTTTGGTCAGATTGCTGCTTTGAAGCCAGTCGGTTTAGCTACTCAGTATTTCACAACTCATCTGTTTGCTATGGGTTAGCAAATCCATTGGCCCCTCTCCATCGGTGACAGCTGTGTTATTGCCTGTGTCACTGCAGGAAAAAAAAAGAAAGGTGCTTTACATCTTTCCCAGGTTATTAGTAGGGATTGATCCACACACAGCCCTGCAGCTGCAGGTTACATCCCTGATGGCTCGCTCCCCACCCACACCCCAGCAGGCACCAGTGTGACCTGTATATCTGCTGTGCAGAGCCCTGGGCCCAGCCAGAGGATCGTGGCTCATCTGGGCACCTGCCTGGGCTCTGAAGATTTGAGTGGCATTTCCCTTGGGACTTTCAGCACTCTTTTGTCTTCTCAGATGCTTCAGAGCAGCAGATAACCATAAATTCACTTTTCAAAGGGGGAGCGTCTGCATCTCTACTAACTCCTGATCCCGTGTTTGTCACAAATCCATGTTCTCAGCGGTCCTGAAATCCCAAAGCCAGAACCTCAGCCAGCATGAATGAGAGGGGCTGAATCAATTTCAATTACATGATATGGGTTAAAATCAGCTGAAAATCTGGGAAGCAGTGTTCAGAAAATGCACAATCATCTAACATGTGCTTCAGCTGCAAATCAACTCCAAACTTCTCACTGTAATTCTCCCCCCCCCCGCTGAATTACTGCCAAACCTCAGCCCCTTGAACTTTGGGGTAGAGGGAACCCTGAAATCAGGCTTGAATTTTCTGCAAGATCAATGCTATTTACACCTTAGCCGATGGCAGCAACACATCCAAAAGTGGTTTGCTGCACCTCTCTTGGAGCAGCCTCAATCTGTGAGGTCGGCTGTTTTATTAGCAGGTAAGCCTGTGCCATGTGAGGAACAGCAGAATTTACACTTGCCATCTGCAAAATGAATTACATGTTCCAGGCATCTGCAGCTTCATAAATTATAACACAGTGTCAACAGTGCACCTGTGAGGAGATTTTCGACAACAGGAGCAAAGAAAGTGCCAGTGCACCGAGGGGATGCACAGGCAAAAACGCTGGAAAGGCTTTTGGCCCCTACCTGCCTCAGCTTGCCGAGCTTTTCCCTCCTGGGTGCCCATCCGCCAGCAGATTTGCATCACCATCACCCAGAGTTCACACTTCTATCAGCCTTTTAAATGCTCGGCTCCTCTCTGTAATTAAGCGCGGTGATGAGGCTCTGCTCAGCATCCCTCTGTGGTACCCCCTGGGGGGGAGATGACCGCTGGTGAAGGGTCCCTGGGGGAGAGGGGGCCAGGCAAGGGGTCAGGGTGCTGGGGTTTTGCATATGAGATTAAGGAGTGAAGATCTCGTTCATTTTCCTTTCATCTGTCTGGGCTGCATCACTGAAGTCTCCGCTTTCCCTGTGTTACATTCAGCTTGCAGAGTGACTCATCTGCAAGCGCAAATTACCTTGCTAAAGTATTCTTAGGAGAAATAATTAGCCACAAGCACCTCCTCTCCAGCCTCCTGTATGTGCCTCCGGGGACTGGGGCGCTTGACATAAATCATTTAGTCCCGAGCCCTAGCACACACCTTTCCCAAAGGACTCCGTAATTGGCAAAGTAGTTGCCAACCAGGTTTAAAGTGATTTGAAATTGTTTTCCATACAGCCTTGCTGATAGCAAAAGGTTTCCCCCTTTCCTCAAGCATGAGTTACAGTAACATGATTGAATGTAACCCGTTATTCAGTTCAAGCTGTGATTCTGATACAGTATAGACAATATAAATTCCCCAGAGCTCTGTGAGGCCACCTCAATGGTCCATTTAAGTCCAATTCAATTAGGCTCACTATAGTTCTTAGGATTTCTTAGGTATGTTTGCAGCAGCCTTGGGGTTTGAATGTGAGAACAGTATTCATCTAGGAGTTTTAAATTAGGTCTCAGGTGTCATCATTCTAAATGAATTATTACAGTGGTGTGTTCATGCCATTACAGGTAAGGTTATGTTAGTATCTCCACTCAGCCATATTAATGCACTGAGGGCTGCAACTTGGTATGTTAGGTCCTTGCCTTACAGTGACTTTTTTAACCCACTTTTCAACATAATCGGGCTGCCAGGCACCGAGCTGTATTTAAAATGCATGTAAATAACTTGTTTACTTTTCAGCTTCTGACTGATTGTCAGCGATGTGGTTTAGGAGATGCTGTTAAGCCCATAGCACTGCCAGCTCCCTCCCCGCCACAGAGTCGGGGGGAAAGGGTCCCTGCTCTGCTTAGTTCACCAGAACTGCCTACAGCACATAGGTGGGCAGTGGGGAAGGGAGTGCTGGGATGGACAAGGAGGGCGAGCTGCTGCTTTGCTCGTGCCTTCTTTTCATTTGCTGGATTTTGGAGTCCTTCTGGTTTTGCTTTATTTCCCTAGCCACAGCTGGTGGGGAGGGGAACATTAAAGATGTGCTTTGTTTTGCTTTCCACAGATTTTCTCCATTCGTGTCTGAACCTGATCTCTCCCTGGTATTTAACCCTCCTCTCAGCACTTCCAGGAATGAGTGTGGTGAGGGGAGGGGAGCACTTCAGCAGCCCAAATGGCCCATCCTTATTTTGTGTCTGCAGATGGACACCATTTGGTTCCTCTAACAAGGCAATGCAAATGCCAGGTATGCAGATGAAGCTTACTTCAAAGTACGAAGCAGCAGAGAAGATGCTTACATTTTTGGCAGGTAGCTCTGGAAGACTATCTGACCTTTGGCTTGATTCCTGAGACCGGTCTTTAAAGGGTAAAGATAACGTTTTTTTATTGGCCTAGATGGCAAAATTATTCTCATTATTTTACTCTGGTCCCCTCTAGTGGCTCCAACAGAAAGTGAGACCCCCTTGGCCCATCACAGTATTAACAGGAAAAGTCACAGTCCTGCTAGGGCTAAATAGAGAAGGGGCAAGGGAGGTTTCATGGGTGGGGAGCTGAGGAACAAAGCAATCAGGTGGCTTTTACATAGTTTCACAGTGTCTGTCAGGTCTCCTGGATCCAAGCCTCCTGAGACCCGTGTCGTACTTTCTAGAAGAGCATCCTACCCCTCACAGCCCTAACCTTTTCCTATCGCTTTTATCCTAGAAATTTCACTTAGTTTCTCTCCGTTCAGATTCGCTATGTCCTATCCCTATGCTCCTGGGAGAAACATGCCAATATTTTGCCTATGTTGTGTAGGGGAATAGTCAGAAGAAAAGACTCAAAATCTCTTTCCTCCGTTCTCTGTCACATCTTTGCTAGGGCAGACTGTAGCCCTAAGATCCTTCCAAGATCAAATAAATGCCTCCAGGAAGAAACGATCAAAGGAGAAAAAAAGCTTAAGAAGTCATTAGTCTGGGTATTTCCTTGTATTAGAGTGGCCCCTCATGATTCAAGCAGTCTCCTGGGTTACAAAAATTAAGGGGCAAAGCATCCTCCTCCTGGGACGGAGACCCCCAGCTGAGGGAGAGCATCCATAGGGCACATCCACACAAACAGGACTCACTTTTCTCCCAGACATCTAGAAAAGAGTTAGATCCTACCCATGGGCCAGGTAGTGATGTTAGTACTGATTATTTCCAAGATTCACTGGCACCATGAGCTCAGAGAACCACACAGTTCTAGGCACCTTGCTGCATCTTCTGCCTGCCACAGCCAGGGTCCCATTCTGGCTGAGCAGAGACATGGAATCCATGAAGATCACGGTTCTTCCAAAGACATTCAGGAGACATACTGAGGACATGGCTCGGTTGTTTCTAGACCTGAGCTGGGGTGTCCTGACTGCCTCGTTACACCATGAGAGCTTTCCTGTGGGATTGACACTAACGGGGCGATGCCCGCACTGTGCACAGATTACCTCTTAACCAAACAGGGTAGGTCACCTGCTAGGTGCTGGGTGTTTTCCAGCCTTTCTTCAGTATCTGTTTCTAGGAATGGGACTCCAGCAGTTCATTTTCTTTTTAGCCAGCCACACACAGAAATTTGTGTGGCCTTATTTCTTTGCTCTTTGTGACTATTGCAATTTTGCAGGCCATGTGCCAGGCAGCTGAGAATCCTCTGAACCGGTCCTCAGCCCAAACCTATCACTCCAGGGAAGTTCTTTGTGTCCTGTAACTCAGCTAATTTCATCACGGTTTCCTTCCAGTGTCGATAAGGAGCAGACCCTACCGCAATGTACACAGCCTTGCACAATGTGGCACCCGTAGCATCCATACCCCACAGCATCCATACGGCCCCTTTGCGTTAGAAGGCACTGCTCGGAGCCACTGAAAGCAGCAGATTCCACAGAAGGTGTAAAAAAAACCTGTGCTCTGTCACCTCCTTGTCACCCCATCTCCTCGGCCGGTGCCTGCCGGGGGGGGTTTGCGCGGAGCAACAGTGACATCCAGTGGCCACAGTGACATTCGGTGGCCACAGTGACATCCAGTGGCCACCCCACCCGAACTGTGCCATTCCTGCTGTAAGAACTGCTCCGGAGCGTGTGGCTGCTTTTGCTTTTTCTCATTTTTGTGAACAAAACCCCAAAACAAACAAACCGAAACCCCAGCAAACAAGGATGCGCCAAGTACTGCCTGGTGAGGCTGTAGCCTGACTGGAAATGCAGGTCTTGCTTTTCAGCAGCAAACCTGCTGTGCTACTAAAAGCAAGTGAAAAGGAACAGTCATGATGAAGCCAGGGGAACTTTGGATCAGAAACCACCCAAAGAATGCAGGCTGACCTGTTTCAGTGAGCAGGGACGGGGTATTTCTGGAAAGGGAAGGTCACCTCCCTGCCTCTCACCACTAACCCCCAGAACAAACAAAAAAATGATGGGGTGTAGCTCCACATTAGTGACATTGGCCTGGTGGTGTTTTCTATCTCTTCCTTGTTTCAAACCTCACAACTGGCTGTAAATCTTCCAGTCACAGTCAAGGGACTTGAAAAAAATAACCTCCTGATATCTGCCCATCGCTGGAGCCTCGGCTCCAAAATGAGGAGCACCAGGAAACAGGGAAAATCAAAGGGTCAGCGATGCCCCAACCTCGATGACTTTTTTTCCCCAACAGTCCAGCTTTAGTGCAAACAATGATAAGAGATCCTTACAGAACTGACCTGAGGCTAAGTCTGCACTATCTCTGGAACCACATTGGTTTAAGCAGTGACATTTTTATTCCTGTTTTTTTTTTTTTCATTCCTGGTAAATCCCTAGAGCAGGATTAGCTGTACTAGCAACAGCTCCTGTGAAGGAGTGATGGGAGGCAAGTTAACAGGCAGTAGTCTCCTCTCACTAGCTGTGCCTGAGGCAGCCCTAGCTGAGCCTCAGTGTCCTTTTCTCCTCATCCTCCTCTCTCTGAACCGCAGCCCATTGCCCATGAACTGTGCCTGTGCTGGAGGGCTCTGCTGCTGCACCAGCTCAGCTCTCCCTGCTACAAAGCAGCCCTCCGTCATCACCTTTGCCTGTAAGATCCTTTATGCAGCAACTTCTCAGTATTTCCAAGAATACAAATTTGCTGGCAATAATACTGATTGCAAGTGCTTCGAGGCAATTTTCCAGAACTCCTACACCATTGCAGGGCAACCACAACTGCTCCTTGCATGGAGGCCAAGGAAGAAGAGGATGGACTCTGCTCTTCCACCCCTTATTTAGCAGTTGCAGTGAAGGCTGGACTGACCCAGCCTGTAAAAAAAGCCTTCTCACCCACGTTTTTTGTTTAACAGCGTTGGCTACTGCTGCTGTCTTCCCTCCCCAAGCCTAACAGGGCAAAAACCCATGGGAAACCAGTGGCCGCTGGGCGTGCAGCAGCTCCAGCAAGGGGCCCAGGTCAGCGACAGTGGTGGTAATGTGCCAGCATTCCTGGAGCCAGGCTATGGCTGTCAGCACAAGAAGTGGGTGCCAAAATTAAAGCAGCACCTCATTAACCCAGAGAGGCAGCTCTGCGCAGCAGAGGAGGCAGGGATGGCCCGGGAGGGGGAGGCCAGGCTGCTGCTCCGGTGTCAAAGCACAGGCAATAATTGACAGCTCCATGCTGACAGGCAGCAACGAAGGAGACATCTGTAGACATGTCCCAATGTGAGGAGAGAGCCGGGGTTCTCTAACAACCTCACTTCTGCATCTCCTTCCTTTTCACGTGTATAATAGCTACCAGCAGCAGCAGCATCTCCTGTCAGTCGCTGACAAAGGATACCACCTGGCACTCTGCAGATGCTGCCTCACAAACAACAGGCCACCAGGAGAGAGGTGTTGAGTGTTGGAAGATTTATAGGAATCAAACTTTTCATTGTAAAGGAGAAAAAAAAATTGTGGGTGGCAACACCAAAAAGCAGAGGAATAGAAAAAAAAAAGATGGGGAGGAAAACCTGCTGTGAGGAAGTATAATAAGGGAAATAAACAACAGGAAAGTAGACAGTGGCCCAGCCAGGCTGGTGTGGTGCATTACAGTGCTGGGCCGAGTTTGGTCCCATCTCCTGGTTTAGTCCCATACTGGTGCTGCTTATTATCCTTGGGGACCAGAATAGGGGCTGTGATTCTGCTGCAATGCCAGTAAAGCCCATTACTTGTTGCTCTCTGCTGCCACGATCCTACTGACTCCTGATCTATCTAACCCGGCAGTCCTTCACAAACTCCTGATATCCCACTGGGTTTTGAATGGGAAGCTTGAAATATTTTGCTTATGTATGAAATAACTTGCAATTCTTAAATGAGTCCGTATCCAACTTGGTCTGGCACCAAGATAACGTTCCAGCAGTTCTGTACCCTCCCCAAGTCTCTGTGGCCAGCAATAATCTGACCATCTGCTGACTTTTACCCTGTTTTGTCTTTTGCTTTTAAACTATGACAGCACCTTCAGTCATGGACACTGCCTTCGGATGGAGGTCTGAATCTCCACAAATAGTTTCTAGAAGTCTTTTTAACTTACAAAACTTTCAAGTAGTTGTCCTATTCCTTCCTCCAGGAGGGACCAGTAGACAAGAGGAAAGACCCGTGCAGTGGCATTTTACCCAGAATATTCTCCATCATTTCTTCTCATCACTTTAATTTTCAAAGGTGCTGAGGGCTTTTCCTCCCCTCTAAGCATCAGCAAGTGTTGATGTCAGGTAACACTGTATCTATGACCACAGTTGCAGCTCTACAATATGTCTTCATTTTCACCTTTTTGTTTTGCAGAGGCACAAGCCCCTCTTGCTCACCTGGTGGACTGAGTCATCTGACATTACATTTGTGCTTTCCCAGAGGCCAGCAGGCTTCAGCTACTAAGCCATCATCATCTAGCCTTCCCCTATGGGCATAATATGCTAATTTATACCCACAATCAAGCATCTGTGATACCATTTGTGCAGCAGATACTGTGGAGGGAATTGATGGTTATTCAGATCCTGTGTTAACTGAGGAAAAACTGATTTATTTCCCCATTGAGTGGAGCAGTTACTAAAACCAGTGTGGAAGAACTCTCCTTTTTCAATGTGCCTTGGCTGCATGCTAATAGTTTGGAGTCTAGGTGACTCATTCATTGGTGAAACTTTGAATTATTCACTTACTCAGCCTACTAAGCTAGATAATAGGAGATGGCAGAACCTTTCCTCATCTCTCAGAGGGTATATTAATATCTTTCAAAGATTCATACTCTGCCCAAATATATATATTTGAAGACTTATTTGTGCCTGTGTTCTTTTTCTTTAGCTGATTTGATGCTCTTTTTTCTAACTTTGCTTGTATCGTGAAGGTTCGGGCTGGGAATAGAGTCATAGAATTACAGAATATCTCAAGTTGGAAGGGGCCTGTACAGATCATCAAATCCAACTCCAGGTCCTTCAGGAATTCTGTTACTGACATCCACACAAAAAATAGAAAGTGGGTTTCCTTTTTTACACAGACATCTTACAGGTGAGGATGCTCCGCATTTACTCCTTATGATGGGGAAAATCCTAACACCACTGCGCTCTGTCCTGCTCTATAGACACTGTCTGCATCCAAAGGTACAGCCAATTCTCATTTAGGTTAAACACAAGCATCTCTATATGATTGAATTCTCTGTCATCATCTACACAGTTTAGAGCAGCTTTTCTCAGAGGTAAAATCCAAGATACACAAATCCAAGGTACACATTACTTCTTGTGTCTTTTCACACAGATTTCATGACACCTTTGTAGCAGTCTGCCCCTTTCCTTACGTTGATTCCCATTTCAAGGTGACCTCCTGCATTACAGACCTTTGCTACACCAGGGCCAAGCTTCCCAAAGTGCAGACCTTCTTCTGCCCGCCCTCCTCTTCCTGAGGACCCTGCTCCTCTGTCTGCTTTGCTTCCCATTCAAGCCACAAGAAGTAAATAAACTGATTGCTCCCTCCTCTCTCTTCTGCATATCTTCTTCTGCACTGATCCTCCAGCCTGGTGAACAGTGTCCCCACCACAAGGCTCATCACTCACTGTGTCCCCAAGCTGTTCCTAGCTCCTCCAACAAAGCTGAATTACCAAAACCCCACATCAGGAACATTCAAGCCTCAAAGGAAAGAGGTACCAGAAGACCCTGCACACTGGCAGGGATTTTAGCTCAGCTGTTGGTCTTATATACGTATCACTGTTTATTTATTATTACCATATATCCTGTTAATGAAAAACAACAGAACAACATAGATCTGACCCAGCATCCTAGATCCCTATTCAACACCCACATCTTCCAGGATCTCTGAAGGCTGATAAGGAGTCACAGATCGCTGAGATGCTCTTCATGTACTATTTTTATTTTATTCTATTGTGTACCAAGACTGTTAACACTTTTTCAGTCAAGGACCAGACCAATCTGTGGTTATCAGGCACCTAGCACAGCCAAATCTTGGTCCAGCTTGTCTGTCAGCCTCCAGTGATGCAAATCATGGTAATATCTGATTGCAGGCCCCTCCCTTTGTCCCTTTCTTGAAGCATCTCACATGAGAAAGTCGAACAGCGACCAAGTCAACCTTTCCATTGTCTATTGCAACAGACTCCTGTCCTACGTTCCTTTACAAAACTAATAAAACATAATATAGAATACTATTATAGAATAACAATAGAAAGCCTTCACTCACACTGGATTTTTTTCCCACTTACTCTTATTATAGAAACTTAACAAGGTCACATGTAATGATAATGAGATTTGGTATAATTTTGAACATACATGAGGACAGTTTCAGATTACAATAAGGTGAAACACACCTTTTTCCTCCTGCTGAGGCTCATTTGGTCTGAGGTATTATTTACTTCTGGCTCTTCACAAGCCTGTTGTGCTAATACTGTTTCAACAGAGATCTTTAACACTTAATGAAGGCACTGTGTTAGTTTTTAACCAACTGGTTGTTACCTTCTGCATTCCCAAACTTAATTTTCCCCCTTTGCTTTTTTCAAACAAAACATTACATTTCCTTTCAACCATGTCAGTCTCTAAACAGGCCAAGTTTAAATAACTGCAGATTTTCTTGTGTTTTCTCCACTTCAGGGTAATAAAGCAGCACATGAAATTAGTGTTTCTGAAGTTTGGTGATGAATTACACATAAATAACACAGACAGTAATGGGTGAGAGAAAGAAACAACATAGTGAATGCTGCTTTAAGAAGAATTAACACTTTCAAGGAGAAGTGGAGACACACAGAGACTGTGCTTGGCCCATGGGTATGACCATGGGAGAAACCCAAAGGAATTCCTTCTTGCACAGCCAATATAAGCCATAGCAACACCCTTTATGTCTGGTTGCTCCTCATAGGGTCGAGAAGCAGTGAAAATCCGATGTGTACGTAGAGAGACAGTGGCAGAGCCAAGAAGAAATATATCTTACTCAGAGGTGTTCAGAGTATTATGGATACATGCTACTGTCCTATCTAGCTCAGAGCAATGTGCCATCACTTTACAGCAGGTGAATAAAGGAGAGACAGTGTTAGATTTTCTGGCATCCAGTTTAACACATTTTCCATTCTGGGATCTTAATTATATCCAGGTGGTGTCCAGGTGCAGTTGTTTGGACTGTCTCCATTGGGCACATTTGCTTATAGAACAGCCTGGTTGGTTGGGGGTTGGATTTTTTTTTGTTTTAGAAAAATTGTGTTTTCCTGGCCATTCATTACAGGCTTCCACTCTTCCCAAATTTTCCCTATGTCTCCAAACTGAGTAACAACTAATCAAAGCCACAAATAAAAGAAGCCCTCTTTGACAACCGAGAACACTTCTAACATAGTTTATACAATATACTTGGCCTCATTGATTTTTCCAAAATCCACAGCAGGGGCATATTTTAAAGCATGCAGTATTATTTCTGAGATGAATATAGCTGTGGGGTTGGTTTTTTTCTTTTTGTTCTTGAGATCACTGAATTTCACCATGAAATCTAAAAAATAACTTGGACTTTACAAGGCAGTTACATGAGGAAGACATAATAAGAAAGAAGGATGGCACCAATATGCAAAAAAAGGAAAGGAAAGAAAAGAAAAAAAAAAGCTTAAGGACAAAAAAAACCCCACTGTTGGGAATAAAGGCATTTTCCAGTGATCAGCCACTAAATTCCACTACGACATTTGGCTATATCCAATGTTCTCACTAAGGTTGTTCAAGAGGTAAGTGCTGTCAGAAATGTTATTACGGTAAACTATGACAGCCTAGATAAAGGTTAGCAACTCAAAGCTTCTAATGGTAGTATGGTCTGGCAAAACCATTAGCTGGGATCTTCATTAGCTTATCTTCATCCTCAGCAACCTTCATTCAGCAAATATAATATGATCACAGCCTAGCCTTGGTTTGATTCATATTAAAGGCACTATACAAGATGGCAGAAAATACCTTTTACCAAGTTATTACAAATTGGTTCAGCTTAAATTTAATGGGAAACACAGCAAAAAAATGGTTTGTAAGTTGGAGTATTGATTTGAAAGAACAGAAATGCAAGTAGGTCAACCAAATGGAATATTTAATACAAAGAAAATGTACCTTTGTCTTCCCTGAGACAAAAGTGACCAGCGTGCTCAAATAGAAAGGATGAAAAAGTATCCTGCCTTAAGTTAGGAAAGCTCTGCAACATGATTTTTCACATCTGTTAGCAAATCTCTTTCATAAAGTAATCGAGCTGTGGACAGCGCCATAGAACTGGGGAAGAGCAAGGGTATGACCTGCAATTAAGAAGGTGAAAAGACGGACCCATATTTACAGGTCTATTAGAGCCACTTGAGTAGCTTGCTAGGCTTTAAAATAGCATTCTGTGGGGAGTCTAATTAATGATGCGGAGGTAAAAGCAATATGGGATAAAATGCAACATGGGTTTACTAAAGGTAGACCTTGTCAGACTCAATTTCTTTTTTTCTTTTTTTTCCCTGAAAGGGTAACTGTGAGGGCAGCATGGGAGGTATTCCCAGCAAAAACAGGGAAGCATTCATGTCTCTGTATGGGGCCCAGGCAATGCCATATGGAAAACTGCATACAATCCTGGTCACCCATGTTTCGGGGAGATACCTTTCAGCTGGAAGAGGCACAGAGAGGTCAGCAGGAAGGTTAGGAAAAGTGGATGTGAGATGTCTGGCTGTTCAGCCTAACGAGGGGGGGCTGACTGGGATACCTCCGCGAGAAGCAGCCTGGGGAGAGGAGACCCATTGAAAATAAAAGACAAAACTGGCACAGAGTTTATGCCTACAAAGTGGTCAAGAGTAAATTTAGACTGGAATGAAAATGAGCTGCAAAAGCTTTGCAGCTCAGACAAAAGTTCCCAAGAAGCTAATTACAACTCAGGATGTAATTACATACTCAGGTATGTGAGAAAGGAGGGCCCAACAAAGTGACCTGAGAGTAGGGAACTGTCAGACACTCACACGTTGTCTTTGTTTCCTTGGTTCCCACTCAGTGCTTTTCAAAGACTATTGCTATGATTTTACATAAAACACGTGCTCTGAACTAACTTTCAAATCAAATTATTTAAATTAGGTCTTGTTAAGAACTACAGCATAAAACTAACATTACTATTAATTTTGAAAAGTGGCAATTAAATGCAGGGTTACCAATATAAGTGGGTCATTATAATACTTCACAACATTTGTAATAAAAAATTCCTGTAGTTTAATGTCAAAGATAATATCTTAAAAATAGTCTATCAAGTGAATAAATTAATAAAATTAGGAACAGAAATAAAAATCAGGTTGGATGGGGTTTCGAGCAACCTGGACTAGTGGGAGGTATCACTACCCATGGCAGGGCAGATTGGAACTGGATGATCTTCAAAGTCCTTTTCCAACCCAAACCACTCTATGATTCTGTGGATCAGAACTAATATAGAGAAATAAATTACAAAAAAAAAAAAAAAAAGAAAGAAAGAAAAAAAAGTAAAAAAATAATTAAAAAAAAAAAGCTTTTACACATTTGAAGTGTTCTCTCTTCAACTAAATGGCTTTCACAGGTCCCCTCCAACTAAAATTATTCTGTAATTAGTGAAGTGGTCCTACTGGCTCCTTCAGCCTCTTCTCGCAGCTGACCACTCTCACGGAAGCTGGAAATGATGTGGAGCAGGGAGGCTCCAGCCAGTGCCAGGAGCAGTCTACCTACAAGGGTGACACGGCAAGAACAAGCCATAAGAAAACTGCTTACAGCATCCCTGAACTGATGAATGTTTGAGGGGGAAAAATTAAACTTTGTGTAACAGTCATTTCAGTAGCATAGATCACTTTGATAGGGACATAATGTGTAACTGAGTCAGCTTTGAAACACGCCGGATTTGATGCAAACTCTGCTCAATGAGGAAGCCTTAAATTCTTTTATGTGTCTGAGGGGTGGCCTGCAAAGCTACAGCTAAGCTGTGTTAAAGTTTTAAAGGCAATTTATTATTTTCCACTGATCTAAATCCTTATATCACTTTAAACTCTTAGCTCACCTAACACCTTAAAATAAAAGAACTTTATCTCCCCATGTCACTGTATCAAGCATTAACCTGACCAATATATATTAAACTTACTATGCTAATAAAAGTATAAACTTAATGTTATTAAAAAGTTGTGAGGGTTTAAAAATGCCACAACTGAACATGGGTCTCTGGAATTCACAAAAGGCAATCTAAAGGTCCAAACTTCAGAGATAGTTTACTCTCTATATTACAGAGTTGAGGACCACTATAAAAAGGAATCACAAAATCATCCCATAGCATTTTTTTTCATGACTAAAGAATGAATCCCACAGCATTTGAAGCCTACATGAATAGCTGTACTCTGTCATTTTGTTTTCCTTTGCTGAAGTTTTAACCAAAATTCAACTGAAACCAAAATTCAACCAATCACACATTGCACAATAGTCACCAATATTGTGAAATTTCAATACGCTTCCCTCAATTTCCATAGAAACTTTACTTTCTCTACTCAGTGTTAAGTAGCCTTGTACTTCCTCCTGTCACATCTTTTGTTGTAAATAAAGGGTAGCTTTGCTGCTTCTTTCTGTTCTCTTAACAAAACCACACAGATGGGTAGGGAATTTTGCTTTCCCCAGCACTGAAGAAATGTCCAGAGCAGTTAAGGATGAGAAAAGGAAAAGTAAGAAAGAAAACAGGCTTTAAAGGATAAGCAGCTCCTGTTACTGGAGCCACCCTGAACACTGTAGTGGAGTGGGAATTCACGGCTCAGCAGAGAAAAGGGACTGCAGCACTCCAAACAGCACAGGGGTGATGGGGCAGGCTAAGGACCCAGCAAAGGGTGTGCTCAGCCAATGCTCTTTCATGCTGTCCCTCATCTCCTTGCTTCACCTTTAAAGCAAACACCTCTACCACACTCAGTCTTGACCAGAAAGTAAAAAGATTACAGCCTGGAAACCTCTGGGGACAGCATTTGCAGCTTAATTTGAGGTATTGAAGAGAAGTAAGTACCTTTTGGCTATAAGCTTTTTGCAAAGCTTGAAATTTAGGGGGAAAAAAAACCCCAAAACAACAAAAACCCGACAAAATAATTGGAGGGCACTGCCCAGCTTGGAACTCACAAGCCCAACAAAAATCCTAAATTAGGCAAACCTGCCCTTGGTGCTCATCGTTACCTGTGAAGACAATTTAGAACTGCAGGCTGGGCCATCCAGGTCCCTGTGTACAAGGTACCCAGCTCTGGCAAGGTGCCCCCTGGGCACGGTGCCATGTTAGAGAAACCTTCTTTTTCACCCTAGCAATTTAAGAAACTCCATCCATGTAACAAAAACCCTCTTTAAAAGACATTTTGCTAAAAATCTAGCAAACTTGGGAGGAAAAAAAATAAAATAAAAGGACCCTATTTAACACGTCAGATCTTTTCCAGTCCAGAGGTGGATATAGCATAGCACTAAACCACAGCTGTTGCTCTGCTGGTTCTCTTTCTCATGAAAAAAGCATCCAAAGAAGTCTGCTAGATCTCTCTGTGCTGATTCAGTTGATCAGAAAAAGTCTTTCTAGCATCTGAGAAGCTATGTGAGAAGAGATATTCAGATACAGTTCAAGGTCTTCACAAAAACCAGGGGGTTTTTACCTGTTTGCTGTTTTAATAGGAAACTAACTATTCTCCCTCACATCCTCCATTTGGTTCAGGCTTTTCCTTTCTACCTTTCAAGCTGACCAATGGTACTGGCTCCAGCACCCCAGTGCAATAGGACCAAAATGCACAACCACTCCTCAATCAGAGCCACAGTTTTAGTGTCATTCTCCTCCCAGCTCCCAGTGTCACTAGAAGCCTGAAGTCCCACCAGTATGTGTGTCAGTAAAACCACTGACTTCAGCCTGAGTCAAATCAAAACAGACATGAGTTTTTCCCTAATAAGCCCTGCCCTGCTCAGCAAGAGATCAGAAGAAAACTCCTTAGCTCCATCTGAAAACTCACTGCATTCCCCAAGTTGGTCATGGGTCTATTCTATATTTTAAATGACAAAGCAACATCTCAGCTCAGCATCACAGGTTCTTGCAGGTCCAATACCTTGACGATTTGCTCTCCACACCAGCTCCCCAGTGGAGTATAGGTCTCCCTTTTGAGGCTTAAAGTTGCCAGGACCAGCAGCAACAGCAGGAGGAGTAAGAGAGCCTGACAGCTTTTTTTGCAGCTATCTACAATTAGAAGAGTATTAAAGCAATCACGAGAACAAAGACTTTTAAATTAGAGGCTCATTTTTTCAATGAGCCAAAGCTGAGAACTGATCTCAGCTTGCTATGACTCTCCATCCTTTTCCACAGGCAAAGACTCCACTTCAAATATAGAGCACAGGACAATTTCTATGCAGGACAGATTAGGACTGCACTAATTTATGATTATCTGTACAACTAAAGTCTTCCTTTCTTTGCCAAGGTAATAATCTTGGTAATAATCTCTAATATTAATCTCTAATAATCCCCTAATCTTTTCTGTAGGAGAGTAAATATTAGATGTAATATAACAGATCTGGTGGTGTTTTTAGCAGAAGGGTGCTGGTGTCATATCATGCAGGACTGTCCATACAAGTGGCACCTTTTGAAAAACCTCATGAATTTGCAAGGTTTAAAAATACCATGTAGCACTAGTGACATCTGCAGGTGCACGTCAGCTGCAAGTGGAAAAAAATGCCAAGAATGAGGCTTCTGTGAGAAGCTATCATAAGGAAAATGAGCAGATGCACTCACAGCACCTGCCCCTCTCAACAGCTGCCTCAAGGGGTTAAGTCAGACCTCGCCTCTAAATCACACTCCAGAGGAGCCTCTCATTTTGTTGGCAATGAGGATGGTTGGGAAAAGCTGGCCTCCTGTTTTAGAAGGCACATACACAGCAGTGTGACCATCCTCTTTCCTAGGAGTGAGAAATAAAAGTGTGATCTTCAAGGGGAGGTTGTATTGTTTCCTCAATCAGACTTGGGTAGGGTGACCAAGAGACACCAGTGTGAAGAGGCCAAACACAAATCATTGTACCTTGTCCTGCAGAAAATGGGGGGAAAGCAGCAGCTCATTTTAAATGTTTCTTAAAATGGTAATGTAAGAACAGAAATACAGACCTATGATATGTTTGGTGGAAAAGCCGTACCAATATGCCTGGGGAACTGTTCAAGGCACACGTAAATATGTGACATAGCAAACCTATAGGCACTACAACAGTATAGAGGAACATGAGATACCTGATGCAAAATGGGAAACCAGATACTACAGGAATACAAGAAATGGGGTGAGGTTGCATGAAAAAAAAAAAAAAAGAGCATTGAAGGATGCAATTTGAAGGGAAGACTGATACAACAATAAAGTATTGAGAAGAGAAACAGAGAAAAAGAAAAAGAAAAAAAAAAGAAAAAAAAAGAAAAAAGATTTGGAATTGTTTTTGGGGAAAAAGACAAGAGATCCTTGGCACGCAGAGCTGAGAACCTCCTGGGGAATCACTGATCAGACTGGATTTGCTCCAGTTCTGTGATTTCTTTCTGAGAGACAAGTGATATCACAGATTATGCCACTGCAGGTGACTTAGTTCCCCAAGTATGGCTGGAGGAAAACATGACACAAACAAGAGTTGACAACCTTGGTCCAAGGCCAAGCTCAGAAGTCCAGTCAAAACCTCAAAAAAACCCATGAAAGACAGGGCTGAGAGCAGCTTACAGGTGCTCATATAGATCAGGTCAGGACCACCCCAGTCTAACGGTGCTCTAGGGCCCAAGGTTGATGTCAGGGGTGGAGGTCCAGGTGAGGTTGGTCATGCCAGTTAAGGCATATTGGATGCTCACAAGGTCCTCACAGAAACAGCACTAGAACTCAAGACTACAGATTTGTTTAGCAAGAAGTCCTTCATCAGTTCTTTTGATTAGAGCCCGAAGACCTCTAATGAAGGACTGTGCTGTTGTTTAGTAATGAAACTTAAAAGCCATGTCTCCAGAATCCAGATAGATTCCTCCTAAAAAGCATGACACTGTCTTTTATTCAGCTCCAACTTTTGTACTTAGATACACATCTGAATTTTGTTTGTAAAAACATTGTCTTTACACATTTTCATAGCAATTTTCAAGTAAGTTCTGTATTTCAGAGTAGAGTTTTTGTTCTGGTGTTTTGAAACAGGATTCTTTTAAAAAATGTTTAAGAAAGACAGGAAACTGCCTGCTCGCTCTCACTTACCCAATAATACATTTGTGAACAGTCCCATACAGTTCTGTCCACTCAAAGGAGAAGTGAAATTTGCCTTGCAGAGATGTATCACTTTTCTCTCTAACCAGCACTCTGGCTGATGCCTCTCATCAACACAGACCCCATGGCTCACAGGACTTGCACTGACCATGACTCCAGAGCAGGTGTAGGGAGAGTTTTGTGGCATCAACACTTAGGTCAGTGCTTGTGCAGCTTCCATGGGGAACCAGCGATGACCAGTGGCACTGGAGTACTCGATTTTCTTGGACTTCTCTAACAGTTCCCAATATTTCTGCTACCTGGCTGAAGGACACAGAGTGCAACATACAGAGATTCTGTGTCTTTCTGTAAATAACTTCTACATCAGAAGGAAAAAGAGACTAATCTAGCCCCTCACCTAAACCACTCCATTTTTCTTGCCTGTCAGCTTCTTTCTTACTCCTCTATCCTACTAACAATAGCTCACAAAAAGTGAGGGAAACAAGAGCAAATAGATTCCAAATTTATTCCCCAGTATGGCTGCAAAGGTTGCTAGAAATAAGCCAGAGGTATTACTGAATCCTCTGCCCCTGTCCCTGAAACCCAGTCTGTGTCAAGGAGAACTGTCCAGTTAGAGCAATTCTGGCAACTTCTAAGATACCAAGTAGGCCCAAATGAGGGCAGAGTCAGGTGCTTCCCTGCCCCTCCGAGAAGCTAAGCTGATGCTCAGTATCTTCTGGCAACTAACTTAACTCAGTTTGTTGGGTTTTGTGTTTTTCCTGTTGTTCCTGGGCCTTGCACACAGGCCCACAGGCCACAGGCCTCAGGCTGCTTAAAAACAAGTCCCTGTTGACACTATCACTCAGCTGATTTCTGGCTTGTACAAAACAGTTGTGGCAGAGACCAACCTGGTGTGAGAAGCAAAAAAAAAAACCACAAGAAAACAAGGAAGAGAAATTTAAAAACTCCAAAACATGTCATAGATGTAAAAGTATGCGACCTTATCTATGCATGGCAATGGCTTCATTTCATAGATACTGTTTTGGTATGCTACCCAGAATGAGATCTTTAACTCCCTAATGCTAACCATATCAAAAGCATCTCTTATAAAGCATTAAGGAGCCATTTGCTCTTAAGGCTGACAGACAAGGATTTACTTGCACATGTTCAATATTACTGATTTTACAAGTTGTGTCTTAAAAGAATGACAAGAGCTTTGCAATGTAAAAAACTGGTACACACAGTGCTTAAAGAAAAGAGATGAGTATAGTAGAATCTTGAGTTTTGTGTTCTGAGCTGCTTTGGACATATCTCTTGACTCTTAGCAGTAATCACAAACCCAACTCATGGGCCAAGATCCTATAATACCCAGTGCAGTTCAGGCATCAACTAAAAAGATTAAATCTAGTCTAAGGAACAGACAAATGTATTCAGAGAATGCTGGAATATCTTGGTGGAAAAGCCAAGATACTTTAGTAAATTTCTCAGTTACACCATAGGCTTCAGAAGTTTACATTTTAGTCTATGTTAGTCCAATAAGAAATGTCATGAAAAGAAAAAAATGAAAAATCAGAGGAAATTATAGTGGGCCAGAGGCTGTAGCAGGGAAGAGCTTTCCACCTCAACAATTGAGTACGATAGTGGAACAAGACCAGGCTGGGCTCAGTAATCACCTGGTCTGCCCAGAGACAATGTCAACAGAAGTACATCTTGCTTTTTTTTGTCATAATGCAGCTTTTTATTAGTGATTAGACAGTCAAATAAGGGCTGTGTCCCTGGACACCATTCTTTTGACACTGAACTCATGTTCATGTCTCCATCCTTCTTTCTCAGCACTTCACACCTGAAGCTTGGACATGTTTATTCCCAAAAGTCTGACTACCCATCAGTGTTCCCTTGCATTTAAACAACTTTAAAAACATTAAAATAGAGGTTCTTCCCTTTAAGTTTTTGTGCTGTTTTTTTTCTTAAAGTTACGTATTTTTTTCCTGAATTCTTTGCATTATGTTATTTTTTTGGCTTACAAGTTGTAGTATCCTATGACTAACATCTTCAGCAAAGTTGTATTTAAAAAACATGTCTTTGAAGTAATTTCTGTTGTCTCTTACAGTTCTTAGCTCATGTTTGAGAGAACACTTCGTACATTCATGAATACATCTGCAGTTTGTGTAAGTAGATTAGTTTAGGTTATCACACAGTACAGCATGACAAGTAACTCAGATTAAGTGGTAGTTCAGCTCAGAAGGAGCACATTCAGAAGAGTGTTAAGTAAAATATACCAATATACTACATGAATATACACTAAAGAAATCTGGAAGGTAAAAGGGACATCCACTACCTCTCACATTTCTTTAGTAATTATTCTTCCATTTATTTGCTGGCCTTATACTTACTGACAGTATGATGAATAGAAACTATATATATTTTAAAGAGCTACACCCGCTTATTTAGGAAGGAATCTAGTACTTGCTAATTCCTGCATTGTGCAACTAAATAACTTAACAGCTTGGAAACTGTGCACTGAAAGATTACCCCCATGCTATCTTGGTAAAGTCACCACACATACTATAGGTAGTCATCAAGGTCAATCATTTTCCTGGCTCATGCAGCAAACCAAACACAGCCTTACATAGTGTATAAGAAATTTCTCCAACAAATGGCTTGTAGTAGAAATAGAATAAGTTCAGAAGAGGAAGAATGAGAGATCATATTCACATTTAACCTGTTCCTCAACTATTCGAATTGCTTTCCTGTTGGCATGCTGAACCAAATGGGGATTTGCTCAAAGTGTGGAGCTGAGTTGGACCCTTGCATTGTGTCACATTTGGAAGTGAGCAGGGCTTGTAAGACCAGCATTTTTTACAGTATGGGTTAGAGCTTCACTGGGAGATACAAAACGATCCAGAAGGAGCCATGCGTTGTTAGAGCTGCTCGAACGGCTGCACACATCCTCCCCTGGGCCAGCAGCAGCAGATTTTCTCCCTCAAGGTGTAAGAACAAATACTACTCTTTTCTATGATCTCTCAGAACTATAGCTGTAGTTTCCAACTTGTTTCTTGAAGAGCAGCTGGAGGTGCAGATAAATGCTTCACAAACCTAAATTCTGTACTGCTGCACCTAAGCATGTGTGTAGATTAATGCCCTTCTGCAGAGAACATGTTCACTTGGGTTTTTAAAAGCAGTCCCTGCATTGCCCTGATGTCCAAACATCCTTAGTGAGATGATATGTGACTGACAACAACAGACACAACTTAACTGGATGTTTTCTGGTAAGGAAAAAATGGCTTCAGTAGAAACTGTTCATAAGAAATAAAATAGAGAAGATATTAACTTTAGAATACTATTGACCTTATGGCAAATACTCACCTTTAAGGTATTTTTCTAATACCACCTGTGAACACAAAGATAAGATGTGCTGCAATTGAAGACAGTATCGTCAACAACCAGGATAGACATAATGTAGATAGACTAGGGAAGGTCAGACAGAGCAATATCCCTTAGCAGGCCTATTGAAATAGCTGGAAAAAGTACACAAAATTTGGGCACACATTTGTCTAAAGGAGGATGTATTTCATGGCTTATCTAGGCTTTCTAACTAGACTAATCTCCTGGAAGAGACCAACTCTGCTTTCAAACTGTGGCTCCATACATCCCACATCCAGCTCCTCTTGAGTCTTCTTTTCTTTCTTTCTTTTTTTTTTGTTTTTTTCCTTCTAAAGAGAGCCTGATCTCAGTGATGCAAATTTCTTGGGACATAATATTTTCATGAAAGCCATTCGAAATTTAACATGGCAGACAGAGTAGAGAAATGGGTTCAAGGCTGAATTGATCCACAAAAGCCAGAAGGTTGTTTCATACAGGGACCTATGGACACAGGTTCCTTGGCAGGCCCCACGAATAATCATCAGCAAAGTGTATGGGGCCCAG